>JAIPRL010001107.1:0-96645 GCA_025469235.1 Pemphigus obesinymphae
TTTTTTTATGAAGTTCGGTTCGGGTTCGATATTTTAATTGAATAGTTCGGTTCGGTTCGGGTTCGAATAAAAAATTGGAAGTTCGGTTCGGTTCGGGTTCGTTAAAATTTTAAAAAGTTCGGTTCGAGTTCGGTTCGACCTCAAAAATCTGGGTTCGTAACATCACTAATTTTTTCAAAATAAGTGCTTATATATTATAGAGGTAGGTACCTGTATTATACAATATACAAATTCCGATAAAATTGTATTCGAGAAATATATAGGTATATCATTTAGCTATACATATTACAATTTCAAAAGAGTCAACCAATGAATTAACATAAATATGCAAGTCATTGATGAGTTCAACTCATTATATATATATTGTCAAAAGAAGACGTCGCTTAAAATAAAAATGTATGAAAATATACATAAGTTAATCGGTATTTGTTATGTTATAATAAATTATGTAAGTTAATATTGTTATATTATAGCTACCTATATGTACCATAAAAATAAAATGTTTAAAATATTAAAGTACATTAAACTAATACACTACTTTAAAGTTTAAATATAATTTTTATTTTATTTTATTTCAGAACGGGTCACGGCCCAAGGTACAGATAACTTGTACGTATATTAAACATAGGTAGTATGAAATGACAATATCATCGGCAAAAGCCAAAAAGTGGCAATGTCTAAGAGCATTATTTAAACCATTTATAAACAAGGCAAACAGAATTGGGGAAAGGTGGACGACATTGCGAGGTAATGTTCGTAATTATGTTTTGTAATTATACGTATTTGGTGAAAATGTCAAGTTAATAGATCCATTATTTCTCCAAAATTCAAACACATTTCATACCGCGATGTCGAAGAAATTAAATGGGTAGGTATTCAAAAAAAATTTAAAAAGCTATTAAAAAATATTATAAGTAGGTATCGATTTTTATAATTTTTTGTATGTAGCTGGAATGGCGTACTTTTAACACTGTATTCAATTTTCGGATCATAAAAACTAAAATTAAGCCTATTATGAGTTAAATGTCTCAAATTTGCGTATTGCTATAAATAGCCTAAAAATTAGTAAAACATTTTTTTCTATTAATATTTTGCATATATAATACGCTTGTAGTGAAAATTTCAATCCTCCAACATCAATATTTTCGGAATTATGAAGAATTTTACCAAAATCGTGTTTACCGATTTTTATACTAATTTTTTGATAATTTTTTCTACGCGTCTATCAAAAAAATTAAAAACCGAAAAATGACCTTCTTAAAGTATCAACTAGATGAAATTTTCTACCGGAAACCGGTAAGCTTGTACTCCTTCTGTTTGAAATTTTGTGTACAGACATACAAATAAAATGAAATATAATAAATATTTATAAAAATGAAATAATAAAACACATCATCGTAAAATCATTAATAGGGACAATTTTAAAATTTTAAACACAACAAATGTAGGCATAAAAAATTGCTTTGAAAAAAAAATAAGAAAAAGCTGAGTTTCACGTTACATATTTCGTACATCGCTTGTATAAAAATAAATGAAAACATATCTTTAATTGTATATAGGTTTTCAAACGAAAATTTCAATGACCCGTAATGAGTCTTTAAATCATTTTGTAAGTACATTATAATATATTTTTTTAAAGAGTAGGTATATAAGTATAATTTTTCATTAAACATAAAACATAACATATAATATGTAACAACGTATGTATATAAATTATGATATTATAATATAGTACAATTTCAGTGAATATCATTTTGAGTTCAAATGTTGATAATTCTCCTGCTTGCACGCATTAATTTCTTAGTAGGTACCATAATTTTCTGAAGAACTTATTTCTATAGTTGGTCACTCCGAACAAAGAAATTCATAACGTTTCAATACTCCATAATATATACACCTCGGCATCTTTAAAATCACATTTTATTTATTTATTCAACTATAACGCCCGAGCGGGAAATTTAACATAGAATTTACGGAAAAGTACATACAAATACAAAGTTACATAAGTACAGTGGAATTAAATATACGTTATAATTTATAACTTAAACACTAGGCATATAATAATCAATTTACACAACAGCCAAAAAATTAAGTAACTAAATTAGGAGGATTCATAGGCGCAAATCGCAGGGGGCTAAGGGGGCTTAGCCCCCCCTAAATTATAATTAGCTCCTCAAATTTATAATATATAATAATAATATAGATATAATATACTTATAAAAACCATTAAAACTTCGTGTTAAATTTTAAGACATTTTAAGACGGAGTGGGGGCATATTCAATGTATAAATAGTCAGGGCTGAAGCCCCCCCCCCCACTAAATTGAACCAATTTGCGCCCGTGGGAGGATTTATAGTATAATATTATATTAGTATACGTATACTAATTATAATTACGCATCATTGGATGCAATAAGGGGTGATTACTGCCACAAGAAGTGGAGTGAAGTGGAATGTAAAAAGAAGTATATGATTTTTAGAACGGTGATAAAATATACACGAAATTGGATGGCCGGAGAGAAGAACTGGAGCATTAATGATGCCGTTAAGATGAGAGAAAACCAAGTTTATATCAGAGGCAAGACGGCCAAGAGAGTCATGCCATGCAGGACGCTCGATTTTTAGCAAATAAGCAGCATAAGAAAGGAACTTGTTTTGAACCCGTTCGATTCGTAGTTGATCCTTTGATAAAAAAAAAGGATGCCAAACAACTACACCGCATATATTCTAGTATTGAGCGGACAAGATCGACTGACTAGAGTAGAGAGACCAAAGGCAACTGCGGGAGAGGAAAACATTATAGAAACCCACTTTTATACGGATAGGTATTATACACATTATTGTTTCAATTAAATAGAAAATATTTTATTGCTACGGCCGACGGTAGGTATTTATTTCGAAAATAGTTGACTTTTTTGGGAAAAATGGTGGGAGGCTGAGTGTGCAACATTGAAGCATCATAGGGCTGACTTTAGGGCACCCAAGGTGACTTATGCAAATTGCGGGAATACGGACTGGCAAATTCTTGAAAATTATTTGCAATATATCGGCATAATTTTCAAAATTATCCGACAATATATGATGGTTGGACCGACTTCACGTATCACATAAATATTCCTTAATAGTTGACATTTTTGAAGTTTTTTTTTTTGGAAATATTATTTTTTCGATGTTTTAAAATCCTCATACTAGCTTTCTTCGATTTTAAAACTGCTTTTATACTTATGTACCTATACCTATATTAATTTTCAACACATTTACCAAACATGCAGTTAAAAAAAAAAAAAAAAAAAAAAAAATGTATCTATATACCTATAACATATTGCGTAGGTATTCGTAAAACAGTTTATAATCATCTAAATATTGTATGCAGGATTATTCTTTTAATTTTAAAATGAACAGTGCGCTGTATACACTCTCTTGCAGCGGTGTATTTATGGGGGGGAGATTTAGGGGTAGACCCCTCTTGGGCTTGGGTTTTTATTTATTTTTTTATTTAAATACCTATATAGTAAAATTATAAAATATAAACCAAAGGAGGGATCTAAAAATATCTAAAAATATATAAATGTTTTGTAAAAATACCTACAAAAAATCATTGTTATGAACATAAAATGCGTAGCCATAATAATTTATAAAAAATATGTAGATATTAATATTTAGAATTATATATAGGCAGTATAATATAAACTACAAAATATAATAAAATATAGTTTATTGTATATGGTATCTATACCTATTAATAAGAGCTTGTTATAGTTTTTAGTTTTCATGTTCACTAACATTAACATTTTACACTCTCAATTTTACACACAATATTCATTCGAAATTCAATAATTTTATAAGTACATATTTATATAAACCCAACCCACATCAACAATATATGTTTCTAAATAAACCACTCGCAAAATAATATAAGTGATAACTAATGAGTAAGTATAGGTATGTGTGTGTGTTTTTTTTTAATATACAGTAAAAAAAACCATCTCCAGTCTCTACGAAATACCTCGCGTTGTACATTTTAATTATTTTTACTTCAGCTATACATATCTAAGTAGGTAATTATTTATGTCCATACGCGGACCATACCCAAGATGTTAAAATAACTCAAATAGTAATAATATAGCAGCTAGGTACCTATATATATATATATATATATATACCTAACCACAAAGTACGAACTGAAATATGTATATACATACCAGGTAAGTACCTACCTATATATATTTGTATCTTAATTCGTGATGATAACACATTAGTAGGTACATGTTTGTACAATTGTACGTATATTATTATTATAAATAGGTACCTAATAGTATATATAAGTAATATATGGGTATGGTACGAAATCTGGACAAATTATAATATATTATAGGTATTTTATACCCATTATACTTAGGTAGGTATTATATAGGTACCTACTGCAGTTTCTCGGACGAGTTTGGGAAAATCAAAAAACCTAACTATAGGTAGGTAGGTAGGTAGGTAGGTACATTGGTAGGTAGGTGTATGCAAGATTGAAATTAAGTAGGTAAAACACAGAAATGTGTGTATTTGAAAAAAAATATTTCATAAAAAATTTTAATTTCATATCCAGTGTTGGGCAGTAGGTAACGTGGTTACATTATCGAGTAACGTTATAGTAACTTCGTTATTTAATTTTTGTAGTAACGTGAGATTTGTTATCAACTATATAGGTAGTTTATCATCATATTAATTTTATTCGTAGGTACAGTATAAGAACATTTTTGATTGAAACTGTTATGGCAATAAATGCAAATATATCGTACACAAGTTTTAATTGAATTGCATAATGAAATATTTAAAAACAATAAAAATAAATAAGTAATAAAATAGTAATAGTAATAAAATTTTCGTCATTTGGAAAGTCTGTATAGTGCATAGTAGGTACCGTACCTACTATGTAATCATATAGTTTAATCATGGTAGATATGGATGTGATTTGGTCACCTATGGATAATTTTCCTATAAAACCATTTTTATTATATATTAATTATTAGATTTTATTAATGCTTGAAATAAATGTTTTCATTAATGAAAACATATTTCAACTTTTCCCACTACCTATTTAATTTTTTTGTTTTTGATTCTGAATGTTGAATGATGAATTTAAAATGAAAAATCCAAACGGAACTTTACAATGAATACAGAACTGTTTTAATGTTAAATGTATTGGTTATTAATTCTATAATATGTTTTGCTGTAAAATGATTTTTTGTAACTTAAGAATAATCTAAAATCTTCCTCACAACTTTCAAATGTACATAGGTAATATAATATGCTTATAATTTGTAATTTTTTATATATTACCATGGTACCTATATTGCAAACTAGGTATGTCACTTCACTGATGGGCTGACTATAATTAAAAATAAATTTCTATAAACTTACTAGGTATAATCTATAAGTTCGGACGATTGCCCCCGACTCTGGCGACACAGTCCTGCGAAGATCAATAATTCGTCACTAGAGTGCTCGACTTGTCTTCATGGTTATCACTTATCACTCCAGAGTCCGGTTATCACCTTTCAAATATTAAAATCACGTGTACTATGATAATATCAGTAGTCACTAGTCAGCACGAACTAATATGGTATGAACTTTACTGTTGTAAATGTAATTGTAAGCGTTTGTTTTCAAGTGGAACGGTTCGTAAGCATGAGAGTGAGCGCGTAAGCGTCAAAGTGGAACGCACCCTAAAATATGCAGACAAATTGTTACGGTCTTAGTTCGTAATATCAGTGATTAGTTACGAAATTTTTTTCTAAACAAAGTTGATAAAATATATTTAAATCGTACCGTACTACCGTAGATACTTTACTTTTTCAAATATCATATTGACATTTAAGCTTATTAAGTATTAATAAATAAGGGTAAATAAGTAATAAGAGGATAAATAGAAAAATAGTTTTTGTTAGCTAAACGTCTAGTGCTAGTTTACATTTAATCATTATGAAGAAGAAACCAAATATTCTCATTACTGGTTAGTATACGGTATTTACAATATTAGTATAATTCATTCAATAATACATGTTAATTAAACCTGAGTAAGTTACTTTAAAAAATAAGAACTAAGTTAATATTAAAAATTCCTTTTACATTTTGATAAAAAAAAGTACCCAAGTACTTACTAGAGTGATGTTGTTTTTTTTTAAGTTAGGTATCTAAAAGTTAAGAGGACATCACCCATTTTTGAGGTTCTGTATAGACAATTTTTTTGAAATTATTTGAAAATTGAATACTGAAATTTGTTAAAATACACTTTAAAATTATGTACTATAATCTATAACCTATAATCAAACTTGTCCCATATCCACATCACTTTTAATTATTGTAAAATCACAACATTTGTTAATAACAAACAAAAAGGCATTATAAAATGGTTTTAGAGGGAATATACCTTTTATAAAATATGTAAATGACAATAACTCTGAGACAATCTCATTGGTGTTTCATGGTGCTTTAATTATATTGTATGTATAAAAAACCATATTTTTTTACTTTTTAAATAACATTTTTTAGTAGGTAGGTACTTAATATTTTTCAAATTTCTGATGATATTGTCTCCAAAATTTACTTTTTTACTTATACCTAGTGCTAATTTTGATGATCAAAAACCGGGGTCTCCAAACTATGGCCACATCTAGCCCACAAACAAGTTTTAACTGATCCCCCAATATACGATAAAAAAATCTAAAAATGTGTGTAATATATTTTGGGTGTGGGAATTAACTTTTATGTAAGCACAAACTATGTAAAATTATTAATTAAAAATATATATATTTTTTAATTCTTGTATATATTATATTTTGTATATTTTTAGCCCGCTTAGTGTGTTTAATTTTTCATATGGCGCTTGAATAAAAATCTTTGGACACCCTAAGTCATGATAATTGAATTAACTAATTAATGTCTTCTAGGGGTCATAATAATATTTTTTATCACAATCAAATAATAAAAAAAAACTTAATTTAATTTGTATTTAGGTAAACAGATATATTTTATATCATTGTATATAGTGTTAGAGGTTTCTAAACATAAGTTTAGACACCTTATATCCCCATTGTGTCCGTAGTTACTATAGTAGGTAAGTACATAATTACAATTGTTGATTTAGCTACCAGGGAAATAGACATTCATTGTTTTAAAATAAGTTTAGTAACCAGGAATTTATCACGCTTGCATTGTGGGCTTTCCTAATTTGTTTTTAACTACGATAAATAAGCACCTACTTTGACAAAATGAAAAAACATGTTACTTTATTTTTTCTAGAGCTATTTATTGATGTACATTTCACATTTTTAAAACAGTCCAATTCCATTTCTACAAAAATCAACATTTTTTTTTTTAATGTAAACCACAGTAGGTAGGTATCTATTTTTCAATAGGACCCAATAAATTTTATTTTTTAAAAATATTATTAGTGGTTGAATCATCAATTTTAATTGGGTAATTATTTTGTTAACTTCTCCTCAAATTGTAAATTAAAACAAGGTAGGTATGACAAATTGAGATATTTGTAAGTGAAGCTGTGTAATTCAATAACTTTTAAGATAGGAGTCAAATGATCCTGGCCAAGACATTTCTATTGATTGGAAAAAAAAAGCTATCTATCAGAAATGTATTTCTACTTAACCGAACTGTACAGAGTAACTAGGTCAAAGGTCTGTGGTTCAGTGCATGGGGAACAGCTTCTCTTTTCCTTGTAACATTTTCAAATAACACGGACTGTCAAAAAGTCAACTAACACACATATGTTAATCCGTACTAAAAATAACATTAGGCATAAGCCAATTTTTTCTATAGTCATAAATTAAAATATAACATCAAATAATTTTGAATTATTATCTAAAAAAAAAAACAATATTAAACTATTTATATTCTAGGAAATTTATATTTTCTTTCTAAAAAAAAAAAAATAGGAGGAAAAACCAATTTATATACCTAGGTACTGTGCATTAAATAATATTTTGTGTCTGCAAACCGTTTTCTTGTTTGTGTTATAATATTGTATGTTTATATTATAATAATAAGCCATTATTATTGTAATTTTTTGTCTATTCTGATTAGGTACACCTGGTGTGGGAAAATCAAAATTATGTGAAGAATTAATTAGAAGTGGATTAGACTTGGAATGGATTGACATTGGACAAGTAGCTAAACAGTTCAACTGTTATTCTGGATATGATGAAGAACTTGAATGTCATATTCTTAATGAAGACAAAGTATATGTTAATTATCTATTTATTATATTTTTTTTGTTAATTTTTTTTTTTTTTTACAATTTTTAGCTATTAGATGAGTTAGAGTCTAGGATGCAAGAAGGTGGTAAAATTGTTGATTACCATGGTTGTGATTTCTTTCCAGTACGTTGGTTTGATGTAATATTTGTATTGAGAACTAATAATACATTATTATATGATCGCCTTGAAAAAAGGTTAGTATATATCCATTGTATACATTATCCGGTTTGGTAGAAATATTACTGATTTATCTTGTTGATTAAAGACTATTTTTTCAAATTCTCACATTGCAAGCACGGTTTTCTCAAAATTCTTGCGTGGTAAAAAATCTAAAATCTTTCAATCTTGTTTGGGATAAAACATAACTAGAGAGTGAACAACTTTGTACTTCTCATTGTGAACTTGATCGTCGTTTTCGGCATAGAAAAATAGATCTTACAATCTACTACATAAATGTAGTACAATCTGTTGTGAAGACCTTCATATTATGTTACCTCATATAAATATATATTCTTAGTTTTAACTGAAACCTGGTTGAATGATAGTTTTAATAATATTGATTTGATTTAATTAACTATATTATGGCTCAAGTCTAGTTTACCACCCGTTACAAATTTTTCGTGACTATTCAATTAGATTTCCCAATGACATGTTGGTCATTGATGTTCTTTTTATTATTTTTATCCTGAAAATTCATGTTTTCAACCCACAAACATATACTTTGTTCACTTTAGGTTTAGTACCAGGCGGCGATGAATTTTCATCAGCAACGGTTGTTAGGTAATTCTAACCACTACCCCTACCAAATCAACTACCATTTTATCATGTCTGCTTACTATTATGGCTGCACCACACTCCAATTGCGCAGAGAAGGTATTTTAAATTATATGTACACGTTAGTTCTCAATACTATAATGATACGATGCTCCTGTAGACAGTGGCGTGCGAGATCAAAGCTTAGAACAGAGCCACACCTCTGAGCACAAGTTGGCCGTCTGTTACTGATCCTAACATAAACAGGGTATAGTTACATATATAATTGACTATTGTTTATATTCATTTAAGAGTGATAATTGTGTACTAGCTACCTTTAATTTATTACATATTATATTAATATATTTAATTTATTCTGAATTTTCGATTTATCGGAACTATCATAACCAAAACATACTATGTACCAAATTAAAAAAATATTTTTTACCAAGATGAATTTGTAATAATAATACTGGCATGGAAAAATATTAAATAATATATGCATATATTAAACCTTCTAAGCAATATTATCTCCAATATATTTCCCTGCCCATAAATGGACATACATAAATATTACATATTATATTTCAGAAATAAATTATACTACTTTTAGGGCCATCCTTTAAGATGGGTGCCTAACTCCCCAGTCATGAATATAATAGGTAAATTAGAATAGTTTTGTTTGCAAAACACAGGAAAATGTTGATGACCTTTTTTTTTTTAAGTATTTCGTCAGCATTTAATCTGTCAACCCTCCCCCTTAAATATTTTTCCTTTGGGGCGCCCCTGACTACTTTACTCTAAATAAAATATATTTGTTTTCTCTTTTTTCAGAGGTTATTCAACTAAAAAGCTTAAAAATAATGTTGAATGTGAAATATTTCAAACTATATATGAAGAAGCAATGGAATCATATGAACATAGCATTGTGCATGAGTTACGTAATGAAACATTTGCAGATATGGAACGCAATGTTAGTCAAATAAGTGTCTGGGTGAATCAATGGATTAAAAATAATGTTAGCAAATAAAATTAAATTGTATTATGAAATACATTTATAATCATGTATCCCAAATTCAATTAAGAATTTTTTTTTTCTGTATTAATAAATAAATATAATTTTGTTATACTTTATAATATTGTAAAACTTAATATGTATTGAAATTATTATATCCTCCTTATAATATTAATATTTAAGTTTTCATAGTATTTTAGTTTATTGCTAATATTATACTAATCAATAAGTATAGATAAACTGAAAAAAATTAATTGGCAAGTTAAAATTACAAAATAATGGTTATATGCATTTATTTGTCATTACCTATCTTAATTGTTAAATCAAAATAATTCCATTTATAAAAATTATGAATTAAATAAATTATGGTTGGTATAAAATTCATATTTTGTTTCCTTTTAGCTTTAACTGTGTTTAAATAACTTGTATTTAAACTACAAGAGGCAAAATATGATTTAGTACTATTATCAGTTATTATTCACAATACATTAATATAAACTGTAAAAATCATAGTATTATAATTAAAACAAATATAGGTGTAATGATATAAAAATATTAAGACTAAATTATTAATTAGTTTTAAACATTACTTAACAATCTGGTTATAAGTAACAAATCACTGTATTATTATTTAATAAAATAAAAACAACAAAAACTAGTTATTAGGATCTAGGTTCTTTTAATTTAACAATCTTAATATTATGTGCACTCTTTATATCTGATATGTCATGAGGCGTTAAGAATATGAACTGATTAAAACGGCTTTTGATGGACATTAACAGCAGTTTAGTAGTGGCCAATCGGTTAACATTGTCCATGTATACATCATATTCGTCAATGGAATAAAATGGCAATTGCATGGAATTCCATAATGCTAAAATCATAGCAACCGTGGCAAATGTCCGTTCACCACCAGACGCACATGAAGTACTAATATTATCAAACATGGTAATATCCAAGGTTTTTGACTTATTATTAATCATTAGAGAGCCACGAACATTGCGTAGACTCAACAACATATTAAAAGCATCTACCACACTTAGTGCAGTTGAATTTAGGTAACATTTAAGTGCAAATTTACTTAATTCAATAGCATTCTCATTAGAATGGTAAATTTCTTGAATTTGTTTAAATAAAACATTCTGATCAAAATAATTTTTTTTTTTTTTAATGTATTCATCTCTTAGCAGTAAATGATTTCCTTTTTTATTTAGCTCCTTTTCTAATAACTCTTTTGTCTTCCGTACGTTTTGTATATTTGTCCATATATCAATTTTGCTACGTACAATTTCAACTTTTTCACCCATTAAACAAGCACTTTCTTCATCGTATTTTAATTTTTTATTTACATCCTCTGCTTTTAACTTTAAATCTTTCAATTCTTTTTTTTGTTCTACTAAGTAAACATTAATTTTTGATATTTCTGTTTTATGTTTATTGATTTGAGTTTTAAGAGAATCAATTTCTTCAATAATTGCAGAACGGTCTGACTTATCGATAATCAACTTTATACTACCTAATTTTTCATTTATCTCTTTTATTTCTCTTTCATATATTAATATTGGTTCCATGGCATTTTCTTTTATTTTTGTGGCTTCGTCTATTTTTAAATTGATATCAATAATTTCTTGCTCAAGAGTAGACAATCTGTCATCTTGTTCTTCTTCACATTTAGATCGAAGTTCTGAAATCTGTTTTGCATACTCATCATATTTGTTCATAAGACATTTTGTTTCTGTTTGAGTCTTTTTCAGGTGTTTTTGCTTTTCTAAATTTTCCTTTTCAAAATTTTTACACTCATTATTTAAGTTATTGAATTTTTCTTCCAATTCTTGTTTTTGACGTTTCAAATTATTTACAGCAATTGACATATCACTTTGTAGAAAAACAGCTTGTACTGAATGTTGTAAAGAATATAATCTATATGAAGGACTAGGATACACTTGAGTTCCATCCAAAGTTAAACTGAAGATACAATTCCTAGGAACTCTAGATGCATTTTCCATTAATGTCATAGCTTCTTGTTTTTTTTCAACAAGCATTATTTTTTCAATACGATTATTATCAATCAATGAATTTGCAATGACTGGATCAGTAAAAGTCAGCATACTAAACATGCTATTTTTAGTTTCTTTAGCTTTAATATCATGAATTCTGTTAAAAAATTTACTTGTAATAATCGGGGGTTTTCTATTTCCTGGTACTATTTTATCCATTATAGATGTAAGCACCTTATTATCTGTAAAGTTATCTACTAAAAAAGTTCTTAAAATTGATCGACCTAAGTGATTTTCAATAGAAAATATCCATTTGTCTTCATTTACTTTAATGTATGACCCAATAGGTCCTAATGGTTTCTTAATAAACTTTTTTTGTTTAAACGCATTTTCAATAGCCAGTACTAGTTGTGGCATCCAGTTTCCATACAAATTTAGCGTATCTTGCTGATTTGACATATTATTGATATTTCTATTTATTTCACCTATTGTCCTTTGCAAAGGTATAATCTCCTTGTTCATTAAATTTCCAATTTTTTGTTTTAAATCTTCGACTGTATTAAGTAAAGTTTTCTCATATTCCTGGTGTGTTTTCAACGCTGCATCAACTTCAGTAATATGTCGCTCATAGCGAGAAAGTTCATCTTTATATAGGGCTAAAGTATTATTACTGTCTTTTTCACGCTGGGCTTCAAAAGTGTTTACTATTTGTTTTTTATCTTCCAGTAATATACTTAATGCATTATTATATTTTCTTGCAGTTTGTTTATTTAAGTCTAGTTCAATAAGTTTATCCCTCAATTTTTGTTTAGTCTGCATGAAAATTAAATGATTATGCGAATTAGATTCTTCAACATTAGTCAATTCCTTTTTTTTTTTTATCAACATCTCTGAACAAGTTTCTACATTTTCTGCCAAAGTTTTCGTATTTTCTGTTCCTTGCGATATGCTATTTTCATGTAGTTCAATTTGGTGTAAAACGTCATTATACTCTTTTTCCTGTTCAGCAATTAGACACCACGCATACTCATTTTCTAACTTTGTCGTATTTATTTTAATCTCATCTAGCTGTTTAGATTTATCATAATACAACTTATATTCAATCACTTCTTTATTACATTGATCTATAACACTTTTAGTATTTACAAGTTTGCTAAAATATTCATTAGCAATTAATTTTGTTGCTGCAATATGATCAGCAAATACATCGGCAGATATACATCTATAAAAAAGATCATACTTGCCTTGTGAATTTGCATTTTTATGAAACATTTTAACCATTGATTGATTCATGATACATACTGGATTCTCTACCAAAATATTGAAATGAAGAAGCATATTTTTTAATTCATTTTTAGAGCATTTAACAGCTCGACCATTTTCATTTAAAAACTTTATGGAAGTATAACCAGATTCTGTAATTTGTCTCACTATAGTTATTTGATTACCATATACTTCAGGATTGTAAGAGTTTCCTCTTCCACCATTTGCAATTGTTATTGAAATAGTAGAAGACGAACAACCATATTTGATAAAAGTCTTCAATGAAGTTCCTCGGTTGGTAATACTTGCTCTAGAACCAAAACCAACCACAAGAGCAGCTTGAATAGCACTTTTTCCACTGCCATTTAAACCAGATATAAAATTTACTCGAGGATTCAATGTTAAATGAAAATTTGAATGGCACATAAAGTTTTCCAAAGTTATAGACATAATACTTCCATTATACCAATCATCATATTGTACATTTATTTGATTGTTCCCTAAAAGTATAAAATAAATATACATTAATAACATAAAACATACATTTTCAAGATTAATGATTGTGAATAATTAATAATATTTATAGGAATATTTCAATAAAATTTAATTTTAAATAATAATAGGGAATATGAAAAAAAAAAATTAAAATTGTAAAAACTAGGTTCAAAAGTATGATGTATTTTTTATTGAGAAATAACTTTTTTAAATTTAAAATATAATATTAATATAAACATTCCGGAAACTCGCGATGGTACTTGAACATATTATGGCTATACTAGTCGCAACAATTATAACAAGAGAACACAATAATTGTTGTGATAAGTATGTAAATACCAATTTTGGATCATTATAGACAAGTAAATTATGTTTACCACAAAAGAATATCATCATGGAATATGATATTATGAATATTTATTTGAAAAGAAGGTGTACATAAATTTTAGTAAATTACCTATATCTAAATATATTTTACAAATTTACTAACATGTTTTTAATTAGAGTAAAAAACAACTTTTATCAATTGATGATTTTTTCTTTACTAAAATTTTAGGTACCTATGTATATTGTGTCATTATTTTAGTTATTTTTATTATAAGTAAACAATGTTTATTAATAAAATTATTATATTTATTTTTTAAAATAATGTATTGTCCTATACAATCAGTATTATCAATATTATATTATTATATAACAATATCGGTCATAAAAACATTGATTAAACAACATTAATTTCTATGTCCCATCAAAAATCATTATTATGAACAAAATATTATTGATTATAACACGAAATTGGACAAAACGACTATATCGACTAATAAGACAATAAAAACGGATTCCTATGTAATATGTACAAGTATATTTGAAAAACTTATAATATTTGTATAACATATACATACTCGGATATTAATTGTGTAATTACACACCTGGGAGCCAAGTATTGAGAATTGTTATATCGGTAGAAATCTCTAGATATCTCAAATTAATATTAACTATGGTTACAAATGTTATATAGCATATAAGTATTATCTTATAAATATTTATATTGATCATATTTAAAAAAAAAAATAAATTCAACTTGGATGTTACGCTGTTGTTATAGACAATACAGACTGTAGTTTTAAATTTTTTAGATTCAAAATTAAAAAAAGCCCGATTGTTTTAAAATTTTATAAGTTTTATAATTTATAAACAATCATACTTATTAAATTATGTACATAACATAACTTAATTATTTAAGTGTTTTAATTATTTGTATCAATGTATGAATATTAAAAATAGGTAAATATATATCACAATTAAATTATTATTAGGTACTATAATCAGTCTTGGGCACGTAACTTTTTAAAAGTAATAAAATTACAATTACTTATTATATTCTTAAAATGTAGTGAAATTACATTTTCATTACGTACATTTTTCATATAATAGAATTAGATACTTTACTTTTTATGTTAAAAAGTAATGCGTTACTATTAAAATAAAATTTTTAATTTTCTGATACTTTTTGTTTGGCAATCTGAAAATCACCTAATCTCAAGATATTGCATGTAATAGGTTACATTATAGTAACACATTACTAATTAATAATAATAAAAATATAAATAATAATAATAATAATAATAATAAAAGGTGATTTTAATATTGTAAAATCATCAAATATCATTACTACCTAAACACTTCAAAACAACAATGACACAATTAAAATTAATTAAAAAGTCAAATGTGGTATTACACAACAACCTACAACCGAAAACTAACCATTTTTTATCATCATTTATTGGACAGTGGACTATAATATGGGGTTTTATAATGGCTAATACTTAATTATACATCTGTGCAATTATCGAGTATCCAACAGCGCTCAATGCTGGAGCAACGTTGACAATCGCAAGTCATAACTATATGATCAAAATACAAAAACATAGGAGGAGGAATTTGGTAATAATAGGGCCGACGGAGCGATGCGAATAATCGCTGGGCATGCATATGGACTACAGAACAATACGGAATAAGAAAATATTTACTGTGTGTTCGTGACATGTATTTACTATATTTCTTTATTATTTTATTATATTATTATAATATAATAGATAAAAATTCAGTATTATATTAATAGAAAATTAAAATAAAACAACCGAGAACACCTGTTTAGTGAAATGAAAGATAGATGCTTAAATTTTGAGTATAAAACGTATACAATTTTTTTTATTATTTTGTAATTTTAGTTTTTTTTAAAACATATTAATATTTTTGTTTTTCAATATGTTATTCATTTTGGTTTAATAAATACCCTTTAAATTGATACATAATTATTATTGTGTTCTATACTTTTAAAAATTTAATCATTTTTAATCGCCTTCCCACTTTCAAAGCCCACGAGCCACAACTGGTTACGTACAATTATTAAAATTAATTTTTAAAAGTAACGAAATTATTCATAAATAAAAGTAATGAAATTACCTAATTTCATTACAGTAACGAATAATTTCAATTAGATACTTTACAATTGCCCTAGACTGACTATAATATTGGTAGGGTGATAGATATGAAAGTCGTATTTAATCTATGAACTTTTTAAATTTTTAACCACCTAAAATAATTTTATGATATAAAATTAAAACGAAAATTTAGATAAATATGTAGTGTTTTCAAAAATGTATCTATAAAATTAATATATTATTATTATTATTGTGGGAAGAACATAACTATGTGTATTTTAATTATGGATAGTCATATTGTGTTATATTATGACACATCGCATAATACAAGACTTGATTTTATTTTTTAAATAGGGGAATAATTGACATATAAAGTATAACAATTTTAAGACCACCAAAATGTTTTCTTTGTTTATTTTTATGCAATAAAAAAAAAAATCAACATTTCCAAGTTAGGTAGGTATGTAGTTTTTAAACATAAAAGAAAAAAAAATTATTATATAAAGAATAAAAATGTTCTTGAAATGTTGTCCAGGTGGGGCAACGCCAAATTGGTCCCAGCCTAGCGCCGCCTTTGGTTGATTGTTTAGATTTAACTGTGTTAGTCTACAATATATATATATATAGTTAAAAGAGTAATTTGTAATTAAAAATAATGCAGTAACAAATTTGATTCAATGTTAAATTTAATGAGTTGACTGAATAATAATATAATAATAATAATAATAATAATATTAAACGAAGATATAAATATGTACATAAACACAATTATAGTAAAAAAGTGAACAATATACTAATTTGTTGATATTATTTTAATTAAAATGTACCTATTATTGAGTGGGCAACAACTATTAATTATTTATTAAGGAGACAACATTCTATGGAAAGAATTATTATGTCCGATGGCGATAAGATAGGATGAAACTTGTAATAAGGAATGGAATCTCTAGAAATAAAAGGAAATATAAAAACATACAGAAGAGAGTAATACACAAAAATGTATATTCTATTATACTATACATATTTAATAAAATTGATAATTACTTTTGTTTTGTTTAGATTGAGAACTCATTCTTAAGATGTCAATTAAGAAATATATCCAGATTCATTCAAATATTGTATTAATCCTAAAAATTAAAAGTATTAATAATTTGGTTATTCACATGTAATAAAATGTTACCGAATTAGGTACTAAGAAACCAGGTCATACTTATGTAAGCCATGTACCATTTAGATCAGGGCTACATAAACAAATATGAAGTAATCTTCGCAGAACATTTTTTTTTTTTTATTGCTATATAATGTGTATATAATACCTACAAAATATTTAAGTAGCAATTTGTAGGATTGCGAGTTTTTCATATACATAGTATTGTTCGTGTGGCCCAGATCTTTGTTTTCTTAGTTATTTAAAAACAATAATAAATATACTTTTAAAGCTAGGCAATAAATATTTTATAATTATTTGGACTATTAAAGTTAATGTAGGTATATTATATTATAATCCTTTTTGCAGTATCTTGTCTAACATGGCTGGCGAGGCCTGCCGGACAGGGCCTACTTTGCTTTTCAACTCTTAGGCCCTCCACACACATTTAATTGAGATACATGTGACTCGTGCGAGATGAGTGACTAAGGGTTCACCAATCATCTGTATAGTGTTGTATAGTATTGAGTTTGTTCTCTACAAAAATGTCCAGCTTTAGTGACGAAGATTACTATTGCTATTATATTTACATGTATATATAACTTCAGTTAGAAAAAAATATATATAGAAATAATAGTTTAATCTTGGCAATCTACTATATTATATACTATATATATAATTTGTGATTTAAATTATATAAAAATAAAATACTTACCAGGTAAACTGATTACCATTGAAACATCATACCATGCCTTAATTACAGAATCCCTCCTTAAATAATCCACAATTGTGTAATTAAATAGGACGGGTGTTTTTGAATTTCACCAACAAATAAAATATTAAATTTCTCCATGATGCAATATATGGACTATATATACACTAGGCATGTCAAACGTAAAGTATCAACTAGGTTAAAAATATTGAAAAGAATCCTATGTAGTCCACAATCGAAACAGTAAATTAAGCAAAAAAAGGGTTATCAACTTTTCCCTTAATTTTCCAACGATTCTGGTGGTAGCAGCCCGCGAACCAACCACGTGTTTGACATGCCTGATATACTTTAATACATTATACACTATATTACTATATATATATATATATATATATATATATATATATGTGCGATCATGGCGATAAAATTGCCAAGTAATCAGCACGATTGGTCGCATGAGTCATCTGTAGTTTGTGCTGTCTAATGATCAGAACGTTGATGGGTCCCCACTGACTTATTTAAGAAATTGTGTCACATGCTAGTCGCATGAAAATCACTCCATGTGCAGAGAGCCTTAGGTTAAATATTGGAAGGATTTTAATCGGAAACTAGGGGAAATATATGTGTATAAAACAAATACAATTATTTTGTATTTGATATTCAGTTTAAATACAATTTAATGATCAATGTTACAAGTTAAGTTTTTTCAAATAAAAATAGAATTGGTATAAAATATAAATATAAATTCACGTAATTACAATGGTCAATTGTATTTTTCTTCCTATTATACATAAAAAATATGTATCAAGTAAAAAGAAAATAGTTGGAAAAACTAAATAAATTATATTAAATACTATTAGGCATCATATAATAACATACAAAATGAAAATGTTCATTGATCATTAATTTTATATCAAAATAGTATTATACATACAAAACATATACTATACCCACTGTATTGTATGTTACAACCCTGCCGAAAACCAAAAACAATGACATTTAGATGTGAAACTCTGAAAATTTTAAATTTATAAAAACCAAATCTACATGACTTCAAAGATTATAGCAAGATTTATCAAAACAAGTATTACACAATTTGTGATTTAAAAAAAATATATTTCGATAACCAAGAATATTATGATTCAATTGCTATTGGTTGGATAATAATTGGAATAACCAATTAGTTTGGTTATTACTTATTAGGTATAAGTGATTTATTTAATTGGTACTGGTTTAGTTAACACCCACAACTTTTTTTTGAATTTTCAATATTTTAATTGTTATATATTTTAAATACAAGCTTATGTGTGAAATGCACTTATTGGATATTTAATATTTCGGTAAAATTCCAGATATAGGTAGAAATAGTATTTTATTGTATTATTAGAGGTCGAAACACATGTTTTGGAGCACAAACTCTGGTAGCCAAATGAGATATTTTTCGCTGGTGACGTCTGGTCTCTGGTGTAAGCTGGCCATAATTACCAAACTGTCCAATAATTTGGTAGCTATACTTGTTCTCTAATATGTGAAGGTGTAAACCTGAGCATGTTTGAGTTTGAGAAATAAAAGGATGTAAAACTATTAATTAATTATTATTGTATGAAGTATTAGTAAATTTTTATTTTATTTTCATAACTGACAAAAAAATGTTGTTTGAATTTATTATTTTATATCAAGTAGATAGATAGATAAAATTAAATAAAAATTCATTTTTTTTTTTTTAGCAAATTAAATAATTTATAAAAGAATAGGTATAATTACTATGTAAATATAATATAATGTAACAATATAATTTCACTGACTCATTGCACTGTCTTTCTTTCTCAACGTTTTTACTTAGATATGTATACAGGAGTGCGTAGTACAGATACGTGTTAATTTAATATACAGCAAGTCCTCATATAATATTGTTTCGCTATTACATAGTAGAGGTTCAAGTCCTAGCGTTTCGTTTAACACTGCAACGGTTTCAATATATATGTATATCAGATTGTTGTTATATTTCTATGTTTGTATGCAAGTAATTAAATTTTCTCGACCTGTTTCAGATAATATTGTTATCGATGTGATTGACATAAACATATGTAAGTACTATTTTTATTGATTATGGGTAATAAGTACTTCGTTATCGTTTTTCATTTAATTAATAATCAGTTGTTCAACGACACTTTTACTGTAGACTAAACCGTTTTTGAGTACATACATTACTATTACCTATATATTATTTTACTGTTAATTTATAATTAATATGGCAACAGAACGCCCAGATTTGCCTTTTATGGCCGAAAATATTTTACAAAATCAGAATTGTACATAGGTAGGTATATACTAAGAAAATCTATCTAAATCTAATTATAAGTTTTCGTTTATTTTAATATATGTAATTTAATATCATTTAATACAAACAATTAATAATTTAATAATGTATAAATAAAATAATTAAATCATGAAATTTTTATCAAACAATTGAAAATATGTAGGTAATATATTGTTATTTATTGGCAGGAACACATTATAATAAGGGATATGTAAAAAGTGTTTCACTTGAAGTTTTTTCGGTTAACGCTGTGTTTTCTAGGAACCTAAACTCGACGTTAAATAAGGATTTACTATATAAGGGATTAAAAGACTGAAAATTCAAGAAAGAGTAGAGGGTGTCAACTAAACCAATACCAAAAGGGCTCAAATAGCACAGCATACTAGGTCACAGCAACATAAACTGCCGATAACTCGAAATCTGTTTAATTTCTTACAATTTCTTGTAATTGTGGTATATTGTATTATTCTATCCAAAGAAAATTATATTAGTAAAGAGTTAGGTTATATAATTGAAATTGCAGGCCGGCGAACACCGATCATCCGTTTGGGCCATTAATCTATTGGTAGATATCTATTAGCTAAACATCTTATATTTATTTATATATAGTTTCAGAAAGGGTTCCAGATGGTAAAATTATTTGTTAATACTTTAATAGGTAGATAAATATAACTTATTTATTATATATATACATATTTTATTAAACATATGAATTTGTAAGTAAGTACCATAAGTATATTTAACAATCTTTCAAATTTTAACGTGACGAAAATCAAAATGTATTTAATGCAATTAATCGACAACTATAATACTTACATTGAACACAAGAAATTTGTTTCCTTAGTATTCCACTTCCATGTTATACAAGTAACGCATACAAAATTATCAAGGTAAGATAAAAGATCCATCAATTAGAAGCTCTAAAAGAGAACATTCTAGTTAAAAGAATGTTAAAACGACAAGGAAAATAATACTAAAATAAATATGATAATATTAAAAACTAAGTAGCACTTTTTACACGAGAATACAGGACATAATAGAGATAACCGTTCAATTCAATTCCCATTTCGTAAAGGAAATGGCGGTAAAATAATTCACGAGAGCTTCACACAATCACACATGCTTCACACCAGCAACAATAACATTGGTTTTTGGCATCCCCACAACGCGCGCGTAGTGGACTAATGTGGAGTTACTATCATCACAGATAACATGAATCTGTGCCATAATCACGATTTAAGATTAACGGCTATCATGAATATTCTGTGCCCTGCGAGTATTTCAGACCCCGGATGGCGGACACTAATAAAAATTAACACTATTATAATAGATGCTTTTTGATATAAATTGCTTTATAGGATATTTTTTTAAAATGGACATTTAAATTAAAAATATTTTTCTTCCCATTTTATAGACTCAGGACTGTCAATATTATTATTAGGTATAATAATGGTATAGTTAAAAGTATTAAAGGTTTTGAAACTTTTTGTACTGGCAATATTATTATTACGATTACTAGAATTGATTTTTAAAAAAATAATAAGTTGAACCAATATAAATTATTCACTTATAAACACAAACAGTAAATAAACCAACGATTTCAATACCATCGCAGATAACATGAAAACCTAATGTTTATTGTTTTGACACAAAATATTCTGTGGTTTCGATATTTCACATTTGATTTTGACCACGAACTCAGTCTAAATCATGATATAACTAACAATATGACTATAAAAATATATCGTTATTAAATTAACACATGCAAATCGAAAATGAGAACGGGAAACAATAATATTTTTATACACAATAAGTTTTGAAAACAATTGATAACAAGTCAAAACAATGTTGCTGATAATATGGAGGAGCCCGGGGAGGCGCGTGACGTGTGCGCAAACTTGATCCAAAATACGAATTTTGCGATCACATCATGAAACGTTAGGTTATTTGATAATTCTGAAATTATATTTAGAACGCTGAACTAGGCGATTTGGAACATTTAAATATAACAAATATACCATATATGGAACAAATGCACAAATGCAGTTTAATAGTAGTAGGTTTAGTACCTACTCATGCAAATTTTTTAATTTTTTACTTTATAATATGTAGGTATTTTAATCGCCAAGTTTGAAAAAGTTAAAAAAATATTTCACTCTAAATTACTTTAAAAGTTAGGTATACAGAAAAAACTGAGAAAAACTTGATTTTTTAAAAAATCTTAATTTTTTCAATTAGCGTACTTATTTTTATTATCCTAGTTACTTTGGAAGTTATGACAAAAATGGCATAAAAATAACTCATTTTTCGAAAATTTAGTTTTACCTAGTAAAATATGTACCTACTTAATTTTAATTTTTCATATATCTTAAATCGTGGTTGTAAAATATGATACGACTTTTTGTAACAACTTTTTTTGATACAAAAATGCAAAGTAATATTTAAAATATGTAATTTAAGATAATATTCTAATATGGGAATAACAGTAAAATTAAGTAGGTACCTAAGTACTAAACTGCATTTATACCTTATATTTTTCACAATCTAGGATTGTAGTAAAGTTAATTTAGATCTTCTAAATTTGTGGGTAATTACATGAATGAGGCAAGAAAATTTAATTTTCATAAATGCTAAATCATTTATTTCACTGAAACCAAATTAAACATTTTCTTACAATCTTCTATATTTACTGACGAATCATATTAATAATACCTATCTAATTTTTCTATTTAAATGATGTTTTTTCCATGTAATTTAATGACATACCTATATATATTACGTATTTTCAAGTACCTATGTTAATACTTTCATTGTATATTTTAAATTTTATATTAACTGTTATTTTTTAATGTATATGGTGTAAAGAAAACTCTTTATCTGTACCTACTTGCTGTCTTCATCTACCTGATGGGCAAAATAGTACAAATTGCGTCTAGATTTGGTACATACCTATCATAGTATCATTTTCTACGCGGCCTGGTAGCTTATTAGCACGATCAATTTTAAATATTGAATACCTACATCAATATACTTTGTATAATTAAAACTTTAAAATATAAAATTGTATACTTTTATTAAAATTATTGATTTTTTTTTTTACCAAATATTGTTTTTAGGACTTTTTTTCCGTTTACTTATGGGTTACCTACCCAATAAATTAAAATTTATGAATTGAAATAAACATTTTATTTTATTTTACCTAATATGAACATGAACAATAAGAAAAAAAATATCAAAAGTAACTCATACCAGCAAATGATGAATAATAATACTGTCATATAGCAGTACACGATATAACAAAATAGGTACAAAATACTACAAATGTATACCAACATTTGCTGTGTCTCTGCCTTCTAAAATTATAATAGTTGTGTGTGATTTAGAAACATGTACCTATAGATATAGATATTTTCGTTATTGAAAACTAAACAAATTACAAATTATATTTAAAAAAACATTTTTTCAGACTTAGGTCTGTCAATATTATTATTATAATATTGAAGTTTTTGAAACTTTTTGGACTAGCAAAATGATTATAAATATAATGATTTTTTTTTTTGAAAACACATTCTAAGCGCTCGCACTGCGTTCCATTTGGAATCATAAACAAAGTGATTGTAAGCGTGTTTCCAAGTGGAACAGTTCGTAAGCATATAGAATAGGGAAAAGCAAGTAATGAAGTTGAATGTGGAAGAAGTTGAGAGATTCAAGTATTTAGGATTCGTTCTACAGAAAGATGGGGGTTTTAAGGAAGATAAGAAACACAGAATTAAGTGTGGATAGATTAATTGGAAAGAAGTATCAGATATTTTGTGTATAAAAGTAAAATTTTCAAGACAGTGGCAAGGCTTGTAATTATGCATGACCATAATGTTGGGATGTAGGTAGGAAGATAGAACAAATTATGAAAGTAGCAGAAATAAGAATATAGTGTATAGTGATTGGTATAGTGACTAGAGAAGACAAAATAAGAATGAGTATATTAGAGGTAATTTAGGAGTGGCTTCAATAATGGACAAAACGAGGGAAAATAGATTGAGATGGGTCGGGGAAGTTTTAACCAGAGAAGAGACAGAGGCAGTAAGATTAGTAAAAGGAATATATGTTGACTGAAAGAGGAAGACATAAAAAAAAGTGGGGGCATGTATAGAATGCGATAGGAAATGGGCATGTGTAAGTGAAAAGGATGTGAGAGATCAAGTTAAGTGGAAGTGTAGGACTAGAGATAGCTGACCCCAAATAGTTGGAAGATAAGAAGAAGACCAAAATCAGGTTGTCAGAATAATATACATCATTCAAATTAATTAAGGAGTAATATAAAATTACCATTTAGAAAAAAAAAAATTATACATACTTAATTCAAAACCAATATATTATGTTTTTCATTCCACATACTCAAAATTTAAGTATTCACTCAAACTATAAATAATCGATTTTTATTTTAAAAGTAAAAAAAAAAATACTTCGTAAGTGATACTAATAATAATATTGTTTTATTTAATATATAAATCAATCATACATACAGTCTACATCAGAAAATAAATTAAATTATATTTAATAATGTTCCCATGGTTTTTCTGGTCTTTCTTTATCCCAAGGTTGTGGTGATTTGTATCGAGGACTTTCTTCCAACCGCACACCACCTTCTAATAAGTTTTTCAGTAATGCCTCGAGCTGAAATTAAAATATATAAAATAATTATGGCACCTATTAAGTCAAATACATACAAACTGTATAATACAAGATAAATATAATATTAGTTAAAAATTAAAAATATACTTTATCTAGTTACAACAAGACTTACTTTACTACCTGGCAAAGTTTCATAAGAATTTACCATTTCAGAAATGCCACTTTCTAAACAACGTTGTGCCAACACTTTTCCAATAGTTATGTATGCCATTTTATCTAAAGTGCTATAAAAAAATTAAAGACATTTATAATAATAAAATTAAACATATGAAAAATTAAGAAAGTATAAATATTAATACTAGTAATTCGATAAGTACACAAGTACAAGGTATATATATTATATAAGACAACATTTTTCGTGCCATTAATTCAACAGTTTTTATCAAATAAATTGTATTATTACTCAGTAATGGATTGTAAAATTATTATCGCACCACATACAATCAAAATAAGTATGTTACCCATTATATTAATAATAATTTTAGCTTTACAACTTACTAATAGTCACATTATGACTAGGGCTTGGAAATTATTTATAAAATTGATTGCAATATTGCTGTAAAAAATATACAAAATTGTACTAATATTTTTTTTTAAATTTAATAATAAAATTATTTGAACTTTATTATTTTTATTTCGAAAATGAAGTAAATTGATTCCGAGAGAATAATACTATTAAAAAATAAATAAATATTTGGTAACCATAACAACTTTATTTGTTATTTTTCTTGCATTTATAAAAGGTAATTTTACTTTACATTAGTTTTTATATAAGTAGGTACATAGCTTGATTTAATATGTTTTATATTATACTAGTATATAAGATGTTTTAGAATTAATTTACCATATTTTTAAATTGTATTTTAATAATTCATAAAGCAAAATTTAACATAAAAATGTACAAAATATAAAAAATTTCATTATAACAAAAAAGCTAATTTCTAAAAAAAATTGCACTAAAAAATGTCATAAATAAGTTCATATTTTCATAAAACGGATTTGTAGCTTACTTAGTATTAAAATGGATGGTAATAAAAAAAACATGCAAATGTAATAACTTCCGAGTCTTAGTCATTATTCATTAATTTTCAAGTACCTAATATGTCTGTATTATATGAATATATGCAATGGCGGGATGATGAAAGTGTACCCGGTGCCCGCCACATGGAAATAATGACCAGTAGGTATCTAATATAAACTAGGTATACACAAATATAGATATTTCTAACTATCTATAACTTCAACAATGAATACTTGAAAGAAATGAGTGATTCATTCTAAAAATTGCCTAGGTAGATACTTCATGAAAAATAATAAATGAACAAACCTGAACAGTTGTTTGCGTATAGCCCATTCCGCAGTAGTTGCTAGTATTGGAACAATACCGGTATGGTGTAAGACACTAGCAGTCACATGTCTTTTACTAGTTGTTATTTGTAGCCTAACACAAAAAAAAAAAGTAAAATCGTGTTGTATATAGGTAAGTAACAAAAGTCAATAAGAAAATGAGCAACACTTGGAGCCTTTACTTGTGCCAAAATTCGCGGCCCGGTTTCTCGAGATGGTAACCGGCTGGTTTGTAGGCGATTCTTAACTTTTCCAAATTTCTAGGATTGCGGTTATACACATATTGAGCGTGAGGTGATGAATTTTCAGCAAATTCGCTATAACACTTTGCAATGTTTATGTTAGTAACATTTTTTATTAGATTTTTTGATGTCTGACTGGTAAACATCTTTGAGTTTTACAAATAAGTTTATTCATACACTGACGATTATTATATTTATTAGAATATTCATAGTTTTTTTAATCAGACAATATAAACTTTTAATTTTATGATAAGATTGATAAGAATATTAGGTAAAAAAATTTGATTACTTTTAATTTTGATAAAACAAGTAACAACTATAATCTATGTCTCGTTTATGGCTTACGTACCTATTTAGCTGGGGTATCTAATATTTTATTATTGTAATATCTATTTCAGTTACTATAATAATAATTAATATTATGGTTTATAAAAACTAATATTTGTGTGAAATTTTTAAGCATAAACACACGAAGCACGTACAAAATAATAATCTTCATATTCACTAAAATTAATTTAATTTCCGACTGCTGTAGGTATATGATTCAACATTTAAATTGCTATAAACTTATTTAACAAAATGGATACATCATTCTTGCCTGAATGCTTAGAGTTATTGGTGAAAAACTGGCTTTCGTGGAATCAAGTATGAGCTTTAGAAACAGTTAAATTGCATAGTATACTTATATGGCTGTGATTTTTAGTCAAAACAATATAATGCAGAACTACAAGAATTATTGATACAGAAAAACGTAGACAAAATAAAATGCATGTTTGATGGTCGGCTGTCATTTGGTACAGCAGGCTTAAGAGCAGCAATGGGTCCTGGGTTTAAACGCATGAATGATCTAGTTGTAGTACAAAGTGCTCAAGGTATTTTACATTACATGTTTAGTATTTTTGGAGATTCGCTAAAAACGTCTGGTATAATTATTGGATATGATGGAAGACATAATAGTAAAAGGTTATTGAGTTCAAGTTTATATATTTGCATCATATGAATTATTATTATTATATTTATTTAGGTTCGCAGAATTGACTTCAAGCGTTTTTTTAAGACAATGCATCAAAGTATATCTTATGAGTAAAGTTTGCCCAACTCCATTTGTAGCGTTTGGTATTAAACAATACAAATGTTGTGGTGGGATAATGGTAACCGCATCACACAATCCTAAAGAAGACAATGGTTATAAAGTATTCTGGGAAAATGGTGCTCAAGTTAATAGATTTTTAGAAATATTAAAAATGTTAATAATTAGAAATAACTTGAATAAATGTATAAATATATTTCTAGATTATTTCCCCGGACGATAAAAATATTCAAAACAGCATTACTGAACACTTAGTGCCCGAAGATGGCATTTGGAACACTGAAGACATATATAATAATAATTTATTAGTAGATCCTTTAATTGATCTTCAAAAACATTACAATTGTGTCATTGATAAAATGTTATTTCCTAACTTGAAAAAGAAGAACACAAATATTATTTTTACATACACACCTATGCATGGTGTTGGTTATTCTTACATAAAAAATGTATTTGACAATGCAAAATTTAATGTAAGTATTTATTATTAGGTTAAATTAATTCAATATATTAAGATGTCATAAATAAAATGTATGACATAATAATATGTATATAATGGTACTGTTATATTATATTGCAAAAACTATATAAGTTTAATTCTATAACTGTGATTAGGAACAACCACTAAAAAAATAAGGGTAGGTATATAAGAATAATTTAGTTTAGTGGTCATGAAAATAATCACAATAATAGAACAGTATCTACAGAGTATAGAATGTTTACTTTAGTTAGCTTCATGAATTGTTTTATATAGCCAGTAATTGTTGTGGAGCAACAAAAAGATCCAAACCCAGAATTCCCAACTGTGCCATTCCCTAATCCAGAAGAAGGTAAATCCGCATTAAAATTGGCTATTGAAACAGCTGAAAATAATGGAAGTCGTATTATACTTGCAAATGATCCCGATGCTGATCGTTTAGCAGTTGCTGAACATCCGTAAAAATAATGTTTTCATATATAATATATTACACATTTTTGCCTAAATTTATATTATAATTTTTTATTTTCAGGATAGGTAGTGAGGGATGGAAAATATTTTCAGGTAATGAAATTGGCACTTTATTAGGATGGTGGGTAATACACTCCTATAAAAAAATCCATGGTAAAACTAATCCTAAATTAGTTGTACTTTCAAGCACTGTATCGTCTTCAATACTTAAATCTATGGCTAAAATAGAAGGTATCAAATTTGAAGTAAGTTATCTTAACAGTTTTAATATACCAAACATAATCATAATTTATTAATCTTTAGGAAACATTAACTGGTTTCAAATGGATGGGTAATCGGGCTCATAAACTAGCTAATGAAGGGTATAAAGTAATTTATGCTTTTGAAGAGTCTATTGGATACATGTGTGGGGATGAAGTTTTGGATAAAGATGGAATATCCGCAGCTGTTAAAATTGCAGAACTAGCATTATATTTAGAAAATGAAAATAATACATTATCCTCAGCATTAGAATTTATATATAAACAGTAAGAGTTAATTTTAAATTATTTTTTTACACTTTGGAAGTAAAACCATTTTATTTTGTTTTAGATATGGTTGGCATTTATCTGTGAACTCGTACTTTATATGCAATGATAGTCAGACAATAAAGAAAATATTTGACTCATTAAGACATATTAATAATCAGCAAAATAATGTAAACATTTAATCATACATTAATCATATCATGTTTTAAAATATTTCTATTTATTTTTTAGTATCCAAAATCTATTCTTGGAGGGCGATATTCAATTAAATCTGTCCGTGACTTGACAACTGGGTATGATTCTAGTACAATAAATTGTAAACCAGTATTACCCGTTTCAAAATCATCCCAAATGATTACTTTTAACTTTGATAATGGTTTAATTGCTACGTTACGAACGAGTGGAACGGAACCCAAAATAAAATATTATGCTGAATTATGCACTGATCCTGAAAATTCTTTGTATGTAACATTTAAGAATCTATATGCACAAGCAGTTTTATTCAAAACATTAAAATTTTACATACTAATAATAAAACAATTTTTTTTTTAGTGATGTTAGCAGATTGAAAAGTATTTTGAATGAAATGGTTGAAGCGATAATTGAAGAATTTTTAAAACCACATGAAAATTCTTTAATTTTTCGCAATAATTAGTTCCAAATAAATTTCTACTCCAATATATTTAACACTCATTTAAACTACCTAAATTTGATATTATATATTGTTGAAAAAAATTAATTTTAAAATACACTCATGTTGGTTGTTATACATTTTAATAGACCGATGTATAGTTATAGAACAGTTTTAAATAAGTACTTGAATCATTCCTATAAATATTTTACAAAATGAAGTAACTTTTATAAATTATTATTTTTCATTAAAAAATAAACATGAATTTAGTATGAGCGTGAAAATTTTTTATTATGACTTGAATTTTTTTTAGAAATTAACGGCAACTTGCCATAACACCTAATATGTTTTCATAATCAATTTTCTCAGTAATATTCTTCGTTTTAATGTTTTCATCTTGATTTGCAACAAACACAAATTTGCTATCCAACTCCTTCCAGTTATATTTCTGAATCCAGTGTTTTAAAGCAGAATCTATTAAAAAATAAAAGCTATAGTAAATTAAATTTTAATAAAATTTAATAACATACCATCAAGACCTCCAAGTAATTCCATAAGAAAATGTTTTTCTACAGACTGGAATGTTATGCCAATTACATGGCAAACAAACTTGCGCACAGAATCCAAAAACCCATTTACTTTCACATACAGGTCAGGCATTTGGTGGACATGATACCAAAATTCTTTGAAGTTACAGTTTTCCAATAAGTCTGCCAAAAACAGTACTTGACTTATTGGAGCATCTTGGCACTAAATTACAATTAAATATAAATTATATTTCTTACAATCAATAAAAATAATACATCAGGAATATAACATATTATGGTAATTTATACAGATAAGTTGAATTCTGATTTTTAGAAAACAAATCAAACTTACATTTATTCAAATGAAATAATTAAAATATTTAAATTCACAATCTTCCTTCTCATCATTTGACATTATCCTCTCACTTTTGGCCCTGAACAACAAAACTTCTATAGGTCTTCATTCCATTTCTACACACTTCCTTTTTAATTTCTGCATGTCTCTTTATTTCCTGTTATTCTTGTTGTACAGCCGGTCTCAAGATGATATCCAAGTATTTGGAAAATATGTTCTGTGACACCTATATTAAGAATAGGCAATGTGTTTGATGTTGCTAACTATATATCCATAATACCGCTTATTGCCAAAGTTTTTAAGTCCATCGTTTATCAGCATTTAAAACGTAGCTTTAATCATGTTCTTATCGACGAGCAGCATAAATTCAGACCGGGTAAATCTACTAATACTAGTGGTCCCTTTCCTCTCTTACATTCATGAAATTGTTGAATCTGGCCACCAAAGTAGCTGGTAATCCTTCTCGTGTAATTGAAGTTCCTTTGGGTTTTCCTTAAGGTAGACATCTTAGTCCCTTACTGTTCTCTCTTTTTATAATTTCCTATCTCATCATCTTAAAAGGGCAAAATTCTTACTTTTCGCTGATGATATCAAAACGTTTCTAAAAATTGAATCTTCGCTTGATCCTTCTGTTTTACAGGATGAGCTAAATTTATCCTATGCCTGGGTAACTCGTTTGGGCCTTACTTTAAATTAGATAAATGTCATTCAATTATCTTTTCTAGATCAAGTACTCCCTCTAATAGAATGTATTCCATCGACGGCTCTATACTTGCTTGTGTTACACAAATGAACTAACTTTCCGTCTTCCCTTTATTTTTCTTAACACATGAACTTCACAATAGCCAGTGAACTCAAAGTACTTGGATTTATTAAGCGTAACTTTCAGTCCTTTACCTCACTAAACTGCTTTTGTTCTCTATACTTTGTGCTTGTCTAGTCGATTCTAGAGTTTCGTGTAATAGTGTGATATCATTACCTTGCTAAAGATCAGCACATTTTGAGCGTGTACAAAATAGGTTTCTTTTACAGCGTATATATTGAAAGTTAATCTACCAAACCATGATTACGAACAATTACGTAATCTGTTCAACACTCCTTTTCTTTCTTCTCGTCGAACTATAATAGATAGTAGGTTTTCATCTATCCTCCTTGGGCATTTTAGATCTCCTAGAGTTACTTGCACAAATCTCGTTTAAAATATCTACTTTTTCCTCACGAAACCAAGCTCGGTTCTATATTCCTTAATCATTCCACTAGTTACAATCATCCACTTCATAGGATGCTTCGCAGTGCTAACAATAGTGTACATTAGCTCTTGACTATTTTTTATTGATAATTTAAATTTATTTTTGTAAAAATATTTACTCTTAATTAATATCACACTTATCTCTGTTATTCTCTTTGCCTATATATTATTTTTTGTTAACTTCCATCCGGCATAAATATATATAAAATAAAAAATAGAGTAAAGAATAAAGATACAAATATAATAAATTTAGAATATCATAGTTGGTTGAGTATATATGGTGAGGTCAGGATTAGTAACAAAATTTTGTTAGATTCTGACAATATAAAATAAATTATCATTAACCTCAAATTTCATAAATCTTTAAGTATTGTCATTACTCATTATAGTACTTATATGCTTTAATATACGGAGTGTATATATACCCAAATGCATCATATGCACATGCGCATGGACTTAGAAAAATTGTGTATGGTCGGTCGGGTACCGAGTATATTTCCGACTAACATTAAATATATTCATGATTAAATTATAAATCACGAATGACTAAACATTTAAAAAACATGAAATTTCTGACTATATACGCGTGATATGCGTATGTCATATACAAACTTTTTTTTCAACATATTGTATGGTTGGATACACATTGGCTTTGTTTGTTTTGACCAAAGCGTTTGTTTTGAAATAATGTAGTCGTATACGATGTTTGTTTTAAAAGTGTGTTATACTAATCGGTATATACTTTTTTCACACCAACCAGAGTAGGTGTCATACCTAACTTTCGGTGTTGGCCATTACCGTATCTGTTGTCAGTTAATAGTTAATTTAATTGCCGAAGTATGACAGCTTTGTAACAACAATTTTCTGTACTAACTGTGCTTTCACTACCGAATAAAATAATTCTGTGGTTTCAATGCACGATTACATGTGTTATAATTTTTAGTCATTTGTAGCTTATAATTTAATGATGAATATATTTAATGTTGGTCGAGAATATAATGCGTACCTGACTGACCATACACAATTTTTCACACAAGTTTGTGCACACATAACAAATATATGAACGGTTAAATATAGGTACACACAGTTTAATATACCTACAATATTCACTTTACTAAAGCATTGCTTACCAATTTTTCATTCAATAAACACTTGCAGAGCACAAAATCGGAATGGGGAAAGTTTGTGATTGCTTTCAACATGATTTGGACCGTGATGTCCACATTGTAATCATGATGAAATTGATATATTTTGAGTACGGCAAGGTTCGCTTCTAGATCGTAAGTATTCTCTTGGGATTGTACCTCTACATAATGTTCGAGTGTAGACAAATGTTGCGGATTGTATCTAATAAATAATAAATAATAACATTATTACAAAAATAATTATAAAATTATTAGTGCAATTCCTTCTGATAGGTATAATAAATTTAATATACAATCAAATGAATTACTACATACCTTTCAATGCCCTGTAAAAGGGACGCTACCGTTTGCCTCATTGCTTCAGCCATAATTTGTGTAAAATGTTTATGAAAATTTCAGTACGTCGTGTTATTATACCACAAGAGGAAAGCCGTAGTCGTATGACTTTTTATTTGTGTTCATTAGACGACGGGCGATGATAGGTATATGAATCGTGAGAAAATGCGGCACAATCAGTGCTGATAACGTATACATAAATTTTATGCACCATTGTACCACACTGTTTACCGGGAGATATTATGTTGGTTACATTCCTATAATCTGGGACGGAAATCGAGCAGTAAGTTCTCCGACTCATGATAAGAACCAACATTTTTCATACTATTCAGTGTGACCAACAATGAAAAAAAATCTCATTGTAATGAAATACAATAGTGGGGAAGATTAAATGTTCTATGATTACAATATAATATGTGTAATTTTTTTTGAGCATCGATCATATTATTGTTTAAAAAATTCAATAATATTGTTATATGAAAAAATATAACGCTATATGTCTTATTATTTCGAAAGCCAGACTTTAAAATCTAGTGTTGTTGAAATATTTTAATTATATATTATAACTCCTACTCCTTCTGTGCTGTGCTCAAAGTAATCATACAATAATATAAAATTCCCCAACATCAATTTTTGAAAAAATATAGGTTGGTATTAGAGTCGAACATGATCACATATTATCCACAGATAATAAATAAAAAAAAATATTTATTATCTATGATCATATCCAGGGCTTTATCATATTTTCATGTTATCAGTTGTCGGAGAACCGTATCAGTAGACCTATCAAATTTAAAAAATATATATTTGAAAATGTGAAAAGAAGTTAATTGACTGAAATTAAAGAATATATTGGGTAGCATTTAAAAAATATAAATCGTTACGTTGTACATTACGATTTAAATTTGCATTGTATTGTTGTTCAATTGTAAGAATTACCATCGTACCATTCGAGGTGTGTAAATTGGTATGTAAATTTCGGCCTTGAATACTGTAAGTACAATATTACGATATGTGTTCATCTACATACAATTAAAGACAATTGATTTATTCAAACATTTTGATAGATTAAAAGCTTGTTTTTGGGGTAAACGAGTTCGAATAATAAATACAATATTTAATTATTATAGTATTGTTCAATATTTTTTTCTAGATATCTGTTGAGAAAATATGTTTTAACATACCTACATTTAATAATTCAAGTACTAAGTACTGAGAATTCTTACCATATTTTAATTTAATTTTATTGATGAGATTTGTAACACAATATTATATAAACATTTCACATTTATTAATAAAACATTTTAGTTTAATTATATTATATTTTTTGAACTAGTTTGATAATTGGCAGTACCTATGTTATAAATAAATATTTAATTGTTGGTAGATATGTCACATTAGCTATATTTTCTATGAGATAACTAGACTAATATTTAGATAGTTTTCTTTCAAGTAAGAACATTTTTTAATCATTTTAGTCTTTTTTTACACTCATAATTCATAATTAATTATTAATTCTTCATAATTTCAGCATCTGAAACTAGATATCTTAGTAGAGAGAAGAAAACGCTTCAATCTTAAAGCTATTGTCTGTTCAAATAGATTCTCTCGAATTGCTATTTTTTTCAATTTTAAGATTCCTCAACGTTCTACTCACTCTCTTCTTACTTACTGTTTCAACGCCAATTACCAATTATGATGAAAACGAACCATCAACTCGTATAATTCAAGCCAATAAGAAACCATCTTTTCTTTTATAATACTATCCATATTTTTGTATCATATTTATATATTTTTAGTTTTAAGATTAATTGTAAATTGCCCAATAAGGTGTATTATATATAAATAAATAAATAATTACACAAACTAATTTGGTATGGTATGGTAAGTATTAAATATGCATTAAATGCATATTTAATGTATTTTAATTTATGTTAAATTATATTTTATTTAAACAAAATAAAAACTGAATTTATATTTCCTGTAGTTTATAAACCAATTTATTTCTTAAATGTATTTAAACACATTTGTGAATTTAGTGTTCATTTTAGAATAGTATCTACCTATAACACTTCTGGCACATTGTGATACTTTTTAGGAAATGATAAAAACAAATAATGTTTGGGTTGATATATTTATTGAATTTTGGCTAAAGTGATATATTACGTAATATTTTAACTTTAATACTTGTGGGTTATTGCTCTGTTATAGGTGTAAATTGACTATAAATTACAAAATATCACAAGATTGGACATTTTAAGGGATAATAACATTTTTATGGGCCTACATATATATAACTTATAAGTATCTACCCTAATGTTTAATTATAATTATTTTAATAAATTGTTTAACTTTGTTTTGTATATCAATGGTGTGAAACCAATATGCATAAATAATAATAAGCCTACCAAATAACAATGAGAATTGATAATAAAATTAAGTATCTAGTGCATTATAGTGCCCAAACTGCCAAATTTGTTTTGTATTTTGAATCATACAAATCCATTTATTATAGCTATTAATTGTTGTTGTTTTTTTTGGCAAGAATTTAATCAATGCTTGTCAATAACTTATTAGGTTCATACATTTTTTTCATTTCCTATTTGGCAACAATACAAGTTTTGTATGTAAATGTTTGACTTTATTATGATTTTTCCATATTATTTATATGCAAGTGGGTATTTATCCTTTATATGTTATCACTAAGTCTGTCATGTTCGTGGTAGTCAATTGGCATGAAATAATTTTTCTAAACAATATTTTATAGCGGCCTGTATAGCATATTTAAAAAAAATAAATAAATAAAAATATTTTATAGTGGAGATCAACATGGACCGTATTCATAATTTTATTGTGTTATACAATACCAGGTTTTGGGCTAGGCCATGTCTTTAAAAGTATATAAAGAAATAAATATTCAAATATAAAAATACATTGACTGAGTATGTATTTAAAACAAAAAATACAAGCTGGGTTTGGATAAGATAAAAAAATTAGGCCTGGTACAGGCATCAAACAAAAGATATAATTTTAGTTTTGGGTTGGATCCAGTCTAAAAAAATTGGCCCTTTCTGATCTTTGTTTTATAGTTAAATTAGATGTGTACATTGTGAATGTTTTTTCTATATAAAATAAATTAACATTTTTCTACCTACCTATACAATCATCGAATTATTTTTGTGATATATGTGTTCGTATAAGTAATAATTTGTAATTTATAATGTAGGTATAAGCAGCTGAAAATGACAGATTTAAGAATATCATCAGGTATTTTGACAAAAGAATGTTTAAGAACACAAATTTGTGGTAAACATTATTTATTGGTATCTATAAGGTATTTTTTATTTTGTGTTATATTATTCGGTGTATAGGTGAAGGTGAATGGCCAAAAAATACAATTTTATATCAACCATATGAGACGGAACAAATTCTATTACCTGATAACTCAAAATGTTTGTCAGTTAAAACTTTTTTAAAAATGGCTGGCTTGGAATACATTGTGGAAGCAAGAGAAAATGCTGAATACATGTCACCACATCGTGGTAAAGTACCATTTATTAAAGCTGGTCAATTTTTAGTAGCTGATTTTGAACCAATTGTCAATTTTGCCCAAACTAAAGTGAGATTTAAATGTTTTAAAAAGTATTTTTAAATTTAATTGTTAATTTTATTTTCTTATAGGGCTATTCTCTGTCTAAAAATCTTGACGAGACACAAAAATGGGATCTTAGAGTATATATGGCACTAGTGAATAATGTTCTTTTAAATGCCGAGATTTATGTAACATGGAACCATGAGTTTACTTACACTGAAATCACCAAACCAAGATACAGTTCTGTATATCCTTTCCCTTTGAACCTTTGGGTCACTTATTACAAACGACGTGAAATGTTATCACATCTAGACGCATTAGATTGGAAAACAAAATCTTTAGACGAAGTATTTAAAGAGGTCGAGAAGATCTGTGAGTCATTGTCAAATTTTTTAGGAGACAAGAAATATTTTTTTAATGAAAAGTATGTATAAGAAATAACTACCTGTTTATTTATAAAATATTAATTTTATTAATGAAATATATTTTAGGCCAACTGAATTGGACGCTTTAGTATTTGGACATTTATTTTCCATCATAACAACACCATTATTAAATAATCGTTTTGCTGCTACTGTCAGGGCATTCGACAATCTAGTTCAATTATGTGTTCGCATAGAAAGAGAATTTTACCAGTCTAGAATTCTATGATAGGCAATACTCAATATAATAATTAATTTATAAATAATTAGTTGATTTCTATGATAGTATTTGTTATTATTATTATTTAATTATACCAAAATAAAATATTAACTAAATTACTGTATAAAGTTATTTAGTGTGATTGTATGACATAATTTTATTAAGCTTTGAAAACATGTACCTATGGAATTCAATAAATCTGATTATTAAGTTTTTGTTATATTAAGTAAGAACTTATGACGTCACATGTAATTTTCAAACGGTACAAAGTAATGAAAAACTGTTTTCACCAAAATGTATTATTTTTTAGTTTATAATATTTAATAAAAAATAATTTTGTTTTCTTCTTTAATTTAAATTAAGTCAGCGTAATGTAAGCAATTAAGTATGACAAAATCTATTAGGTATACGGTTTTAAAAGTTTAGGATAGAGATTATATTAATTATAATTAAATAAAAATATGTTATACTTCCAAAGCACAAATGTTTTATTTTTATCAAGATTATGTATAATTAATATAATTTAACAATAATAAAACAAAAAGCAAATAATAATAATATGGTAAACAATAATGAATACATTGAAGTAAATTTACCCTATTCCTAAATAAATATACACACAAATAATTTATAATAACTTGTCTAACGTTTTTTATAATACTGAAAACTTAACCAAATACTGAAACAAAGTCATTTATGAAAAATAAAATATTTCCAAGAGCAACATAATTCTTAACATTTCATAATTAAACATTGAAAATTGTAAAAGTAATTGAACTTTATTATATGTAATATATATATATATATATATATATATACTATATATTATAATAATTCTTAAAAGTAATAGGTGTATTAGATATTGTGATGCTTATGAATTAAAATAAAAAAGATTATATACATATAATTTTTTTATATAGACAATGCAATTTTGATTTTTAATATTGCTGAACTTTAAAATATGAGCTACAACTTTTGATTTGATAAGACATAAAAATGAATTGTGGATGGAAATTTTAACACAATTTGTTATCAATACTTAATTTTTTAATGTATAAAAACCCTTAAATTATTCAAGGAAGACAATTCAAATATTTTATGCTTTATTAAATAATGATCACAACTAACATATTATGTATTTTATGCATCTTAGATAAATAATACTGTTTACAATAAGTCGTAGACATGAAAATACAATAGTTTAAACAGAATAAATACAATTCAACAAAGTTTTTATTATTCAATTTTCTCGGGGGAATATATAAAACACATTTCTCTAGTCATATGCAAACAATAATTATTTATTCATTTACTTAAGGAGTACATATACGTTATACACATATCACAAAACACAAATACACAGTATGATTTTGAATGGCATATTAAGTTAAATATTTTGGTTCAGAATACCGTTTACTAAATTAAATTGACAAAATATGTGTAATTATTTGCAATGGGAAATATTTTTACTATTAATTATTAATTTTAAATTAAATAAAAAAAATAACTATGAATTTGAGTTAAAAAAAATAAAAATAAAACTTTCAATGATTATTTTGTATATGTGTATATTTATTGAATAAATACTAGGTAACTACACTTATTACTGGTAACATATATTTTGAAACATACAATAGATAAATAATATAAATATTTAAAGATTTGTTAGTTACAAAATTGATGGTAATAATCTTTTTCTATTTATTAAATAATTGTTTTTTTTTTCTTTTTTATACAATTCAAGTTATAAACACAGTTATTATATATTTAAAGAAATCAATTAATAGTTAAGTACTTTATAATATTAATATGCTAATATATTGGATTATATTTTAGTTAGTCGAAAAATAATACTATAAAGAAACATGGAAATTACAAAAATAATGACAAGAATTTAGTAGAATCAACAATACAATAAATAAATCATTGAAACTTCAATAAAAATTAAACATACAGTTATTTATATAATATGTAGGTAATACACATGGTATAATTACTCCTATAAAAATGTTAATAACCAAGATTTGCATACCTACTAATATAGAATTATTAAAATGCAGGTTGCTAAAATACTGTTTATTTTGAAATTAAATTAAAATTATAGTACAGTTTATGATCATAAACACAATATTGAATGGTTAAAAAAAAATATAACAGTTATTGTTCAAAATACAATAGAACCAATCACTAGATTATAACAGCCATAGCTATATGTCACAAAATAAAACATTTAAAAATATTTAACAATTTTTTTTTTAAATAATAATAATAATAATTTTTTCACAAATATGGGTAAACAAAAAAACTTGGGAGATTAGGTAATCAAAATTTGCAAAGACTAGATTCAATATTCCATTAAAAAAAAAAAAAAAATTATCGTTATAATTATGATACATATTTCAAATTAAGTATATTTTATCTTTAAGAAAGTCTAAATAGAATAATATGCCAATGATTATACAAAAAAGTATAAAATTGTCATTAAGAGGACGTCATACACCCAGTTTTCAAGGGGTATTGTATAGACAATTTTTAAGAAAAATGAAAATATAATTTATATATATTTAAAAAACAGTCTTGTGTCAATACCATTTTTTATTGTTGTGTCATTGCTATATTTGTTAAAAAACATAATTATCTATTGACCTACGTAGCTGATTTTTGATATGAACATTTTTACACATTTTATGAGTTGTTAAAAATACATTTTTTCATTAGGTAACTATAAATCTTAAAAAAATGAATATATCAAAAAAAAGGCTACGTAGGTCGCTATATAATATTATTAGCTATAATTTTTTTTTTAGTAAGTTTTGTAAGTTGATAAAAATGAAAAATGCTATTACAAGATTTTCATTGAAAATTTGTAGGTATGATGTCCTCTTAATAAATTTAAAAAGATATCAATCTTCAAAAGTAGGTACAAAAGAAAGAAAACTCAATAATAAAATATAAATTGTTGGCATAACAATATAAAAATAAAAATTATTATATATTATTGGAATAGGTCAATTAGGATCAAAGAAATTATATTGTAAACATATTGGCTACTACATAGTCATATAAAAATGATTGTGTACTACTAATTAATTTCTAGGAGGCCATATATAAAGTAATGGGCTATTGAAAATATGTTTTAGAATGCAAATATATTTTTTCACTGAAGTGGTACTAATGAACATTATTTGACCAAGGTCTAAAGAAAACAACATTATATTGAATGATATTTTTTTTTTATCTAAATCAGATCTCGAAATAATATTAATGGACATTTTTTCACCCAATAATTTGTGATACAATTATGTTTATAAAATTATACTAAAAATAATACTTGAAATATGGCATAAAAAGAAAATATAAATAATTATGTTTAAGACTAAAATTATACATACCTAAACAATAATTAGAAAGATAAGAATTATTTAAACAAAACATATTTTTAAGATATTAAAAAGAAAAGGTCAAATTTAGGATTGGATTAGAAGATGCTATATTCACAAAAAATTATATTAAAAGAAAATATAAGATGTTTTTTAATATAAATTGTTACTTATTTTCATTTCACAGGTTATTAAACCCTTTTAAACTGGTGATCATATTTTAAGATTTCTTATAACTATAATAACCCTGTAATATTAATACTAATTTGGGAATTGGAATGATTAAAGTACTTTTTATATAATATCTATAACTAACTATATAATACTTATACAAACAAGAAATTTGGGAACATAATGGCAAGTAAATTACTAAAAATAAAATAGTTAATATTTGATGATAATGTATATGGTACAGATTTTTATTTTAAATATGAGGTTAAATAGGTAAAAGAACAAGAAAGGAGTATGTTAGGATGAATAAAATCTGCTAAAAAAATTATAAATGTAGATTTAATTTAAAACAAACTAAAAACGTCTATTTTTATTCATTTACATGTAAATTTTCGGCATAATTAACTAATAAATAATATGATTAAAAAAAAAGAGATAGCCTAAGAATTTAACTTTTATAATATTTATCTAATTTCTTGATATTTATTAGTTAGGTCGACAGCCAGCATAAAACCAATCAAAAACTAGGAGGAGTCCTAAAAAGAATATAGGTGAGTTTTCCCATCTCAGATGTTCGTAGGGAAAACAAAATTGCATACTTGGGTGTAGATAGTCTAAGGGATGAGGTAACCAGTACCAGACTGACAGCAGCTGCGGTAGCTATTTCATCAGTTATATGTGTGTGTTGTCTACCCAACTGTCGTGATTTCTATGATGTAGGAAAAGCACTAGTGTTTTGGGTTAGATTCGCACCAGGTTCAAAGTGAGAGTAGGTACGTGGACTATAGGAACATTGACAGGTAGGAGCAGGGAGTTAGCAAAAGTTACGAGGAAGAAAAAGCAAAGGAAATTGGTGAGGGGTATAAAATCATATATTCCGGAAGGACTAGTACAATAAATGGTATAGGAAGTGATATTAGATGAAGAAAAGAAAGGAAATGATAGGGTAATTTTGGTGAGAGCAATATTAGAGGATAAGGTATTGAACATAGTAAGTGCATATGCTCCATAAGTGGGATGTGAGGAGTCAGAAAGACGAGTTCTGGCCAGAGATGGTTAAAGTAATGCAAGGAGTACAATGAGTTGAGGATATTGTAATTGGTGGGGATATGAATGGACATGTAGGGTGTGATAGAATAGATTATGATAGAGTGCATGGAGGGTATGGAGAAAGAAATTAGGCTTGAGAAAGAATACTTAACATCACATCTGTGTATGCAGTAAACAATTGTGAACACTTATTTTAGGAAGAGATAAGAGCATTATATAATCTATAAGAGTGGAGGGAACAAATCACAAATTGATTATTTTAGGTGCAAGAGAGGAGATTTAAAACAGTGTTAAGGACTGTAAGGTAATCCTGTGTGACAACAAAACATAAGTTAATAGTTATAAATGTTAGGTGTAAGAAAAATATGGTGTACAAAAGGAAAAATATTAATAAGGAACCGAGGATTAGGTGGTGGAAACCAACAGGTGAAAATGAAAAAGTATTTATAAAAAAACGGATTGAAATAGGAGCGTGGAACATGGAAGGGAACATAAACGAAATGTGGGAAAAGGTAGCAGAGGGTGTTAAGAGAGTTACTAAGGAAGTCATTGGCAAGAGTAGAGGTAGTATTCCAGAGGATAAGTAAACATGGTGGTGGGCAGAAAAGTGCAGGAGATAATATGAAAGAAAAAACTAGTTTAAGAAATGGCAGAAAAACAGAGAGAGGGAGGATTGGGTAGAGTATAAAAGTTTATCTAAAGCAGCAAAAAGTGCAATGAGTAAAGCTAAATTAAAGAAATATGATGAGTTGTACAAAAGAATTATACAAGCTGGCTAAGGGAAAATAAAAACAATCCAGTGATTTTAAAAATGTATGCTGTATAAAATATGAAGATAAGAAGGTGTTAACAAAATACAGGGGGGTAACGAACAGATGGAAAGAATACTTTAAAGAATTATTAAATGGGGAATTTCCAAGAAAGTTTGAGATCGAGTTGAGTGGAAGTTGGGTATGATGGATTTAATAAGAGAAGAAGTGTGGAGCGCTGTGAGAAAAATTAAAAATAAGAAAGCAGTGGGACCAGATGGAGTACTAGTAGAAGTATGAAAAGTATTAGAAAGTTTAGGTATAGAATGGCTGAAAAAATTCTTTAATAAGGTACTAGTTGAAGGAAAAATTCCAGAAGCGTAGAGGAAGAGCTGTGGTACTAAAATTTAAGGGTAAGGGAGATGTTCAGGATTGTGGAAATTATAGAGGGATAAAACTCATGAGCCGCAGTATGAAGATTTGGGAAAAGATAATAGATAAGGGTAAAAAGTGAGAATATTTTCTAGAAATCAGTTTGGGTTTATGCCTAGGAGGTTAACAATGGAGCTAATATTATAGAAAAAGGAAATTGTGTATGGTATTTAATATTTATTGATCTAGAGAAGGCTTATTATAAGATAGGGTTCCTAGGGAGATTTTAAAGTGGGCATTAACGAAGAAAGGATTACCAAAGGTGTATGTGAACATTATTGTAGATATGTATGAACGGGCGAGTACAAGAATGAGAAGCCTGTGTGAAGAAATTGAGAATTTTAGGGTCAGAGTGGGGGTTCGGCTTTGATTCCTTACTTATTTTCCCTAGTAATGGATGAGATAACAAAGGATATACAGGATGAGGTACCATAGTGCATGTTGTTTGCAGATGATATAGTACTGATAGGAGAGTCCTAAGGAAGTGAATGGTAGACTTGAAGTTTAAAGGGAAGTTCTGGAAAGGAAAGGACTAAGGATTAGTAGGAGTAAAACAGAATATATAGAATATGATTTTGGTGAAAAGCAACACAGAGGGAATAGGGAAAGACTAGAAATAAAATTGAGTGGGGATATAGTGGGAGAGGTTCAAGTATTTAGGGTTCGATTTTGGAGAAAGGGAATACAGATGATATACGAATAGATATCAATCGATTATCCCTCATTTTGTCCAATATTGGAGCCACTTCTATACTATCCCTTATATATTCATCTATTTTAACATTCTTATCTCTGTCACACTCATACTCTGTTCCTATTTCCTATCTTTCTATTTACTACCCCACACTCCGATAAATAAATAAATAAATATCCATACATCATTGCAGGCCTTACTAGTGTCTTATAAAATTTACATTTTAACCTAATTGGGATTCTCCTGTCACACAAAATACCTGACGAAACTTCTCTACTTCATTCATCTACACTTAATCATATATTTCATATCTTCCTTGAAACTACCATTCTTCTATAGAACAGATTAAATACTTCAATAGTAGACAAAATGTGAGATAATAGATTAAGATGGTTCAGGCATGTTTTAAGAAGACAGTAAGATGGGTGAATTAAATTGGAGAAGTGAGAGAGGATGACCAAAAACAAGTGATAAAGTTGGCTGGTATAAGTAAAGAATATAAGGGAGATCAAGCTGATTGAAATTGAGAACTGATGTGGCTGCCGATCCAAAATAATTGAGAAAAAGGAGAGGTAATGTAATTTTTATTTTTTCAATCGCCATTCACGATAATAAGGTATTTATATAAAAAATCAAAATATGAATGGTATAATTAGAATTTTTCCAAAAGGGGTGTCTGGTAAAACTGAATAACTATTAGATAATGAATAAAATACCAGTTGTCAATAAAACTACTGAACTATTTAATAAATAAAACCGTACATACTGATATCAAATTCAGTGTACAGAGCAGCATTCACTTAAAAATTAAATTAATTTACATTTATTGCATAAAAAATTAACCTGTTCATGTTCATATTTGTTTAAAAAGAACACATTATTCACATTCTTTAAAAAATAAACATGTAAACATGTTCATCTTGTGGTTCGTTTTAATTTATAAATAATTAAATAAACATGCTTTTCTCTTATATTACTAACTCTTATACATTGTCTTTATCGTGTCAGTGGAAATCGGAAATCATAGTAACGACAGAAAATGGTACGATAGTGAGAACACTTGCCTATCCCCATCTCAGTCTGAGCAGTGGCCACTCAACACTCATCAGTTGGCTCTACTGCACCCTGTATAGGTATTATGTTAATATTTTAATTTACTTTATACAGATTGAAAATGATTCAAATTTCTTTAAAAAATATAAACATAGTTCACATTATGAACAAAAGAATGGCGTTGGCAAGTTGATGTGTTATATATGAACGTGAAAATAATAAACGGGTTCACAAAAGTCGTTCTTTTTAACCAATAATAAAATGTAATTTGCATTTAAAAAAAATTAATAAGTGTGAGATAATAAAGCATTTGACGTTGATACGGATAACACAACTTAATTTTGAAATAATTCACAAATTAATGAAAAATGTATTACTTATTTTCACCTTTTAAAGAACATTGCTTTTCTATCACAATTTTTTTTTTATATATAAAAAATTTAACATTCATAGGTTTGAAATACTAAGTACAAAATCCCGAAAAAAATAAAATGGTTTAGTTCAAAATATTATTTGAAGAAAAACATATATTATGGTCAATGTTTTTTGTAAAAACAATTTTCAGAGTAAAATACACAAGATTTAGAAGAATTAAGATATGTGATAAGAATTCTTTTTTCTAATAACAAAAATAATAAAAAAAATTTTAGTGTTTTTTAATATTTTACTTATTTTTAAGTCTAATCTAATGGCATACATTTCAAATAAGATTTATTTTTAATCATGAGAAAGCAAATTCATTTTATTTATTTATTTATTTTTTTTCTATAAATTTAATATCATGATCATAGCAAGATAACATGATATTAAAATATCCAAAATAATACTTTTCCCCCTTAGTTGCACTACTCATACTTTAAATTTTATTATGCAAAACAAAAGTAAAATAATATCTAAATTTTAAATCACAAAAATTAAGGACACTACCAGTTTCAAGTTTAGTTTATATGTATATATATATATATATATATATATATATATACACCTATATATTTTTTAAATGGTAACACTAATTAATCACTTTGTCAAATTTAACAACTTATTCTTATACTTAATCGTATTGATTATTATTAACATCTATTATTTTAAATAAAACTTAAATATATGTAAAGATTAAATAGCTTAAATAAGAGATTTTAAATAAAGGCCCATCTATTATTTTACAATTAGGAAATTAAATTCATCTTAAACTTCTATAATATAAGCAACATAATGATTAGTGACGCACAATGATATTTTTTCAAATACTTATAATTTATAAGTTATAAATACTGTTTTATTTATATATACTTTTGAATACTTTTAAACTTTATTACTTTTTGATCTTAAGATACAATATTCCCACCTAACAAAAAAATGTATCATTGCATGCAAAATGATTTTTTTAAATACCTAGTGATTTTAATTTGTATTAAAATATTTTTTTAAACTTAAAAAAATGATATTCATTACCACAGTACAGTTAAACACAGAAGACAGAAAATACAGTTAAACCATAAAACTTCAAACAAAAGTTCAAATATTTTTCTATTTTTAAAAAATGATTTTTCATATACCTTTTTTTTTTGTCAGGGAAATATTGTCCTACTTTGTATAAACCCTTGGGTATTTTATCCGTTTACCTAATATTTCTTTAAATATTTCTGTGCATCACTACTAATAATGAAAATATTTCAATAAACCATAATATATAAATTATTCAATAAAAAAAAAAAAGAAAAAAAAAATTGCACTTACATTCAATATGTGTTAAATGTAGAAGCACATTTAATTATTTCTTCGACTTCGTCTAGATACTGTTTCTGCAGTATCTCTAGGTGCATGACGTTTTCCACCTTGGGACTGAGCACTAATTTGCAAACTAATTGCTTGTGTGTTCAGTTTTTTTGCAACCAATAGATCTTTCATGCTTTTCATCTTTTTACTTTTCAACACAATTTTAGTTTCAGGTTCATTATCATTTAATTTTGTTTCTACAATAAGTGCTTGTGGTGGAATAGGACTATGCAATGACTCTGAACTACCTACAAAAGGTTCTCCTCCACCTTGTAATAAGAACTCTCGATTCAATATACGCTCACTGCAAGCTGCAGCTAGTGCTTCAATACTAGGATGAAGATCTGATTTATTTACTTCTTCGATGCAAGTTATAGATTCAACCATTTCTTGGGATATTGGAGGATTATTATTATTAAAGTTATTATCATGATCAGTTAGTTTTAAGGTGCCACCATTTTCTAAATCCTGTAACCAATATAAACAAACTATATGAAATACAAAAAACATATTATTATTCAAAATCAAATTTGCAGAAAAACTTCAAATATTTTTTATGTTATTTTAAATAATTATTATAATTTATTATCAATAAATTATCTTACTTTTGGTTCTAAAATGATAAGTCTTGTTCTCACACTATCATCAAACTTAGATATGGAATTTATAAAATGTTTTGCCCACTTAATGTGTAATACTGGTGTGGTTCCATCTTCTTCCCAGAGACAAAGACCATCATAAATTAATAACACATATGCATAACATTGTGGATTATTCAATATTGATCGACTTTTTCCACATGTCATTTCTTTTAATGAGTATGGTATTAATTCATAAGCAATGTCCATCATTTCCTTATATAATTCTTCATCGTCTTTACTAAAACTATACCTAAAATTTAATAAAAATATTAAAAAAAAAATTCAATTAATCTATTATAAATACAGTAAAATGGTTAGATCAAATACTACAGATAGCACCATATCACAATAAATTAACAACAACCCTCTCAGTGAGGCACACAATATTCACATACGTGAAGAAAACTATTGTTATTAATTTGCCATAAAATTTTTATAATTAATACATTTATTTTATCACACAAATAAACCAATTTTATAGATACTTAACGAGTAGTATAATTATTAAATATATATTATATTATCATATTTGAGTAAATAAAAAACTATCCTTTATAAACTAGCCTAGTTTTATATTTCCATTGAACTTTTTCATAAAATCGGGTTTATCTCCCATATCCTCTTCACTTACATCCACCTATCTCATATCACTCTTTATTACATCTTCCCACCTCTTTTTTGGTCTTTTTCTTCCCTTCAAAATACATTACCTCTATTTCCACCTACTTAATCCCTACTCGACTTCATGACTTATAACTAAATTACAAATAATTAACAAAAATATGCAAAACTATCACACTTCTGTGTCTCATAAATAGACTTCAATTATATAATTTATTGTTTAAATAGGTAAGATAGACTTGGGTTCCATCCAATATAATCCAAGTTAAAATGTAAATAATATTTTTGTAATCTTACTTGCTTATAACTTGACTAGCATTTGCCCAACTTGCAAAAGCATCTTTTATCATATTATGTCTATAGAAATATCCACCTTGATAAGTATATGGGTAGACAAACATATCATTATAATACATTTGAGCCGCTGAAATAGCTTCTTCAAATAAGGCTGTACAAGGAGGTCTATCGGGTGTTGCATTTAATTCTTCTAAATCACCCAAGTTACCTTTACAACAATAACTTATATTATAAGCTTTATATTATAATTCTTTATAAATCAAATGTATGAAATTACCTAAGGCTATTGGAAATCTTGATAAATGCCCTTCATCATAAAGAAGCCATAAAAGATTTTTCTGAAGAGTAGCAACTTCTAGAGCATCACTAGATTGATTAACGCTAGGGTTAATAGAACTCACTAATGCAGATACTTCCATATGTCTATTACAAATTACAGGGTGGCCATTAACATAGAGCCATGACCCATGACCAGGTTCTGAATCCTTAATTTTTTGCCCACGCTTATCTTCATTTCCTTTTCCTAAAATAAAATCAGTGTAATTATTCTATACAAGATTAACCAACATTAAATAATTATTTATATAAAAATATTTGTTAAATACTTCTACCAAACAAGTTAGGAAAACGTACTTTTAAATCAAATTTCATATCTTAGTTTTTATATGTTACGGAAAAAATATGATATAAATCTATTGATAAATTGTCAATTCAAACAAGTAATCTCCCAAGTATCTATGGCAACAAATTTTAAGAACGAGAATGACTGACACAAAAGGGGATATAAGGAATTTATACTTAGTAAAGAAACATAAAATTAAACTTTAATAAAAGCTAGTTAAAGATCAACTGATACAATTAAAAGACAATTTATACATTTATTCTATTAATTTTAAATATAATGATTAATATTATATTGTAGAGCATTGATTGCCTAACGTAACCTTTCGATGTGATCTGCATTAAAAAAATTTTTGTTTTACCAGTTTTTTGTCTTAATAATAATTCGATATAGATACCTATCTAACAATTTTTTAGAAATAATGATTAAGGTATGTGATAAATCTCTAAAAAAAAAAAAAATTTTCTTCATAATATCATATATCATAATTACCTAGGTTCTTGTATTTATATTTTTTTAAGTAAAAACAATCAAAATTATAAATGTTGCAAACAAATATTTTTAGACATAAATCAAAACTACATACCTACCAATTAAAAGTAAAAGTATAATAAAAATTACCATGCCATGTAACTTCTGCATTCTCAATACCATCTGGACCAAATACAACCCATGCATGGTCTTCAGACAAAGCCAAATGGACATCATTGTAACCGAGTATTTGACAAGCAGCTACTACAGCAAATGCAACACCAAAACAATCCAGTTTTGAACCTAGACAAAAATATTTTACAAGATAACATAGGTAGGTATTGATCATATTATCTAATAGATATGTCTACAGTTTTGTACAGACATTTTGGATTAATTGCCAGTTGTTCCATCTTCAAAGTAAGTAGGTATGTTATATTAACAATAAGTTCAAAACATTGGTAGAAAATTTAAGATATGGATATTTTTAAATAAGACAAATACAATATTCCAATCTATGAAAATTTTAAATAATCTCATAACATATTTATCGTTAAATATTATATTTTTCACCAACCAGTTAAATAGCTATACATGCTTTGCAAGTGTGCTCTATCTTTGTAGTAACTTCTGGTTAAAGTGTTCCAAATAACATCTGACACTCTTTTAACAAGTTCTCGGCTGGCATGTCCATCACCGAACTGTAATGGGTCTACGCTACTTTTGATAACTGTATAGAATTTTGTGTACAGCGCTTCAATGATGTGCAACTCGATATCGGGCAGCCTCAACGGTGCCTGATCGAAGACAACGTCAGTCTCTGCGGACGCAACGACCGGTACTTCTACGCACGGTCGAACGCAAGTCATCGTATTCTCGATGGCACCGGCCACCAGCGACAGCAGCAACAGGTCCGGTTCTTTTTTGACTAGCTCCCTGCGGAACACCTGTACCACAGTGGGTATGTCACGGATCGGAAACGACTCGGCGTGCTCTTTGAATATTTTCATGGACATTGTGTAGATACAGTGGCCCGAACTACATGTACCGACGGCTGGCGACGATGTGCATGAAATGAAAAACGGAACTTACCGATTTTGAGTGCACGATAGGTATGTATTCGGTCTTATTCGGTTCAAAGCGTACGTATCTCGCAGTCCGTTTCGTTATTTAGTCGTTGTTTTTTTTTTTTACCGCGTTTTAGTCGTGGAATCGGCCGAGTAAACGTCGGAGCGACGTTTTCGTGAAGCTAAACGTTGCAGATCGGTCGGGTATTGATGCGCGGCGAGCTCACCGGTCCGGCGCGCGGCGTGTGCTTTTGTTGTTATTGTTATTGTTGATAAGCGGCGACGCACGGTGTTTTCTACGGTTGCAGTCGGGTACAAAGAAACAACGGCCGTCGGTGATAATTAGTGACGTACGCAAATGACGTCATTGCGCGATACACCGTGTCCCGCGCAATTATTACGGCGAGCTGAATGTAAGTAGTATTTATCATGTTAGAATAATATGAGAAAATAATAAGCAACATATATCGTATAAACTATAATCAGTACCGGCCCATAGGCGGAAATCCATTAAAATTTCATGTGGGGCTAAAATTTTTAACATCAATGTGAGCCGCGGGGGCTTTGCCAAGTTCAAAACCCACATTTTTTTTTTTTTTTTTTTTTTTACATTTACATATAACAATACAAATATAATGATTAAATGTATATTTATATTTTTAAAGTTTAAATCGATTTTATAATTAAATTAAATTGCATTTTATCTTAATATTATTGTTCTATTTTTTTTTCAGCAAATTTATCAATAATCTCTGTTGTTTATAATTTTTGATAGTTGTTTTTCAATATTACATATTACGCTCATAATCACATCATAATATTGTGTTATCAAATCTGTGGCAATCACAGACTGTGATATTCGGCCATATTTATTATTTTGGTATGGTTAGGTAATATTATGGTTATTGTACATTTTTAACGATTTCCTTTCATAAAATAAATGATGAAATTTTTTTAAAAATAGCAACGAGTCCTCAAATATCCAAAATGAAAATGGCAAAAAAATATAACATCATTTATGATATAAAATTTTTTAGGAAGCTAGTGAAAAATTTGGGGACTTAGCCAACAAGCCTCCTCTTTCCATTTCTATCCATGGCGCTTAGAAATATTTGTGGCAGGTCGTCGAAGTAAATCTACTAACTTATTTTACAGAAAAAGTTAATAAACATGAAAAAATAAATAGGTCATCAACATTTTCACTGCAGGTTTACCAAGTGGAACCCCGGTAAACCTTACAAATCTACCGACCAATTTCCGACTTTGATTTTACCGACATATTTCCTGAGTGAAGTGTCGTTAGGAGCCCCTAAATTTCGTTTCCTGCCCATCCTGTGTATAACACTATAATGTATATAGAAAGTAGAACCCAATATTATTTTTAATATTTAAATCATAGTAATGTATTATATTTTTATTTTTTAGGCCTTGACTGTTGGTATTAAATTTTTTTATGAATAATTCATAAGACGTGCAGTGAAGGAACGCCATTCATGATGTACCTATACAGGGCCGTATCGGCTAAACGATAGCTACCGAGAAAATCTCGGTGGGTCGATTAAGTAATATGTGGTCAAAAATATAAGAGTCTAAAATGAAATTAAGAAGGTTTTTAATACCCGGTATACTTAGGCCCGTCGCTAGCTGATATTTTCAGCCTTAAAGTGAAAATTTTAATGCCACTCTTCAGGCACTAATAAAAGTACATGGGCAGTGTATATATGTCATATAAAACGCGAGACCCCTGCAGGTAAATTATTAGTATAAATGCAAAGCCCCTCAAACAAGTTTTTTTAGCTCGTTACATTTTTTTTTTTTTTTTACTCGGAAATAGTAATATTGTTACACTACAGTTTTTCTACAAAGTTTCGAGCAATCATACACTGATAAACGCCTTTTACGTCAATCTTGTGCATTGAATTTCATTCAATTGAATTTGAATTTTTTCAATTTTCATTCACACCAATTTTTTTTAAAAATATATTAATTTTTTTGTGCAGTACCACTTTAAAAACGTTTTATTTAAACGGACCCTCTCACTCGCAGGGCCCGGTTTTACAATGCATATTTATTCATCAGATAGTGCAATTGGGCTATTCGGAGTACCTACTAAGTTTGGGTTCTACAATAACCAGTGATATATAGGAAAAATATTTCGTGAGTAGGTATACGCCATTCTAAATACAATTTAGGACATAAAATATTTTTTTATCACTTCGCTCGAAAATCATTTATTCTAAATTTCAAGTTACAACTTTCAACTACCAGACTTTCTTTTATTAGATTTTTACATTCTAAGCGAAGCGATGAAGCTGTTAATTTTACAATTATGTTTTTTTTTCTGTGAGCAACTATTTGGATAAAAGGAGTGGAGTAAGCATTTTGGGGTAAAAAGGTTATTTGATGATGAAAAATTCATTCTAGTTGCTATACTTTAAAGACGTATTTTTTTAATTTTACCAGTAGTTTTCTGAAGCATAATGAAAACTTACTGAAAATAAGTGAACATTTTTATAAATATTAAGATAATTTTAGAATTTAACAGAACCATTTTTCAGTAATTTTTATTTAATTTTGAAGTATAATTTTTTTATTTTTTGCAAGTATATTGTAAGTACCTATACAATTTTTGGATAGGAATCGTGTTCGATATTTTGGGTGAACATTTTTTTGATAAAAATTCATTTTAATTGATATTTTAATAAGTTTATTTTTCGATTTTCAAACAATTATTTTCCGTGTATTTTATAATAATTTTAAACAGTTATATATTATTTATATTTGTCGTATAAGGCATATGGTAGATACAGCGTATACCTACCCGCGTATCATCAATTTCTCATGAACTATAAGCTATGGATAAAAATAGCGTATTGGATATATGCCGTAATCTGACAAATCTGAGGAACTTAACATACATTTTAACCTAACTTATAATCTAACCTAACATATATTTTAACCGAACTTAACCTAACCTATCATACATTTTAACCTTACTCAATCTGTTCTAATATGTATTTCAACCTAACATCCGATATCGATGTTGAATCTTGTTGTCGTACTCATCAAGTAACTTAGCATTTTTATTTATTTTTTTTTTTTATGTTTATAATACTGTGTTGTGTTAAATATATATTTAACGTGCTCACACATTTCTAAATGCATGAAAAGTATCTAAAAGCACGCTAAATATACCTGTATGTTTGACATGCTTATGCGTTTGTACTTTGTACTATTTAACATGCAAAATTCAAATTTAGCATACTTATATGTTTATACTTAGTAATATTTAGCATGTTGAATATAGAGTATTTATTTCCCATACATTTTTTAAATGATTGGTTTTCTTGTCTAAAATATATATTTCACGTAATGTGCATGATGTATGATAAAGTTAACGTTTATAAAAAAAAATTAATATTTAAAACATTATTTATAATATAATATACAATCTGATAAAATTGAATTTGTTTGTTGTTAACAAATATACAAATCGTGATGAATTTTATAATATACATAGGTATATATGAGAAATATGAAAATAATTTATGTATGAATTGCTTTCTTGGGGCTGTCGAACTCGACGTAAAACTAAATAATAATAATAATTTTTAAAAACTGCAAGAGCAACGATAAATGTATGCGCTGTATAAGAGTAAATACCTATATATGGTAGTCAAATTTAAACATATTTTGGGAGTAAACACCTACGTTGAAGTAAAAATGTGTGAGAGCTATGAATCATCTATATACATTTACAAATATTCGATTTGAGAAAATATTGTATAATTTTCATACTATTTTCCTTGACAGAGAGAAATCCCGTTCGGATCGTGTTAATTAATTTTAAAATATTCTTAGTCCGATTTTAATTTATGTGATTGTGATATAAGGTAATGGGATGGATGTGTGATTGTTAATAATATGTATTAGTTGATATAATCGATTATGTATGTGATTGCGTGTGTATATGTGCATGTATTTTGTGTATACATGGTGAAAAAGTAAACATATTATTGTGTAAGATTAAATGATTGAGAGAGTATATTTTCTTCATATAAGACCATATACATTTAATAATATTTTGGTAAAATAAGTACTTTTATTACTTTTATAACACTTTAAATAAAATATAAGTATTTTATACTTTTATAACGATAATAGGATGATTGATAATTTCAATGTTAAAAATAAAAACAGATTTTTATAAGGCGTCTTTTTCTGAGGTATTCTAGATTATCTTTGATGATAACGAAAAAATATTTCAATATAAATCTAAGTGTGTTGTGTTTTATTTATTAAATACCATAATTGCAAGACAGAAAATGATTTGGTCCTGTTTTAATAGTCTTCTTGATTGTTTTTGATGAAATTAAGTTGACGAAAAAAATGCGGTGTAATAGGTACTTCAAACGTACAGCTCAATGTAGTTATATGGTGATATATAAATAAGTTTTAGCGAGGTCTTCGAATTCAGTACATAAATAATAATAATATGATATTGTTAAATATAATCATTGATAAAGAATAAATATGATGTTCATTGGCTTGCGAATATTTTCTTTCGTCTCGAAAATGTCATGGAGATAAATAAGCCACTGGTTCATTATGGATTTTTCTTCATTAGACATTATAAATTATTCCGGTTTCGTATATACCCCGAACGAATGTACTACTCACAGCTTGACATATCTTTAGTAACCGTAATCTATTTATTATATAAATAATTATAAGGGGGGGGGTGATAGGTGGATCGCCCCCCCCCTTGGGGTTTGATTTGATTAATATTATTAATATATAAATATATAATTATATAATCTACCTATAATCTGTATGTATATTTTATATTATATGTACATAATATAATATATTAAAATTAAAATATTATATACTTAGGTACCTATTATATAATTTATAAAAATGTTATGGGGTAGGGGAAGGTTGGCTTTATTTTCACCCCCTCCCCCTTGAACATCATGTATAACCCCACTGTCTGTTGGTGAGCTCATCTGAATCTAATAATATTGGTGCTTTTGTAGAAAAAATACGTGAAGTCGTGAGTGTAAGTATATAAGTGTAGGTAATGTATATTATGTATAACGTCGATAGTATTGTAATCTAAGTTGTAGTCATGAATGGATGAATGGTATGAGAGAGCAACAATACAACTGTAGGTGTATATAAATTGTATGTATTGTGTGTAATGCATATAGGATTGTGTGATTGAGGAGGTATAATTTCTTTACATAAAATTAAAAATTTGATATTTTTCATTAATATTTTGATTTAATCTGCATGTATGGCCTGTATATGTATGCGTGTGTGTGTGTGTGTGTGTGTGTGTGTGTGTATGTTTGAGGAGCATAATTTCTTTACAAAAAATTATAAATTTTGTTAAATTCTCAACACCTCACGATAGAGAAACATATACTCATCAATTTAAATAAAATCCAAGTATTTTATGCTTCGAGTTGAAAATAGGATGTGTACTATTATTTTATGAAATATTTAAATTTATTGGTAGGTAAACGTTTGTATGTTAAACATAGAAAATATATTAAAACCCTATATGGGCACTTACGCGCGTCTACTCGAACCTAGCGAAAATATTAAATAATAGGATCAGTTTAATCGTGATTCATGTTCATAAATCGTGATGATATTTTATTATAATGTTATATTAGGTACATGTATTAATGTAGTGATTACGCATAGGGCGATAGGTTGATAATACATTTACACAGAATTATTAGACTTGCGAGTAAAAACCTAATATAGTATGTTGAATTTTCAAAAATATATAGGTTGATATACCTACACCATATACTTTTATGTCGATCGAACATGTGGAGATATAATATGTTCACTTCTATTTATATACAGAATAGGTATGCTATACAAATATGTTATGTGTTTTTGCGTATTCGCTTACGTATATGTTTAAATTAATAATATCATATACCTATACAGTGTAAAAATTTAAATAACCATTGAATATAGGTAGGTGGCTTGTGTGACAAAAATGTGTACATGCAGGTTAAATTTAAACAAAAAAATACCTGAACAGTATATTATAGACTGTTTTGTATTAAGAATCGTAATATGAGTATAATTTATATATAGTCCTTCGTGTATATTACGTTTTTGTGATAATGTTAATATAAATTTATGGTTGATATTAGGTATAATATGTACTTATGTTTATAATATACTATATATATATGTTTTTAATAAGTAACAAAAATATCGTATAACTACTATATATTCGGTATATAATTTATGTATTCAGTAAATATCTATTATAGGTATGGGTAATTTAATATTAATTTCACTGGAGATTAACTTATACAGCTGTGGGTCGTATAGATATGTAGGTAGTACCTATGTATACCTAGTAACAATGTGGTAACATAGTTTCGTGCGTAGATCTGGTCGAATTAAGATATTGTTTGTAAATATGCGATACTGTTTTGTATGATATATTTATGTATTAATATATTATATATATATGTAAAATTTTAATAAATCAATTAATACATTTCGATCTTCCACTATTGGCAATATTTTAACCTTTGCTTATAAACGAAGTAAAATTTAATAATTTTTATAATATCGTATTCCAATGGAATGATATATATTATATTATAATATATTCCTTTCATATTCGTACCTATAAACATTGTAATGCGTTTATGGTGTTAATATACATGTAGGTGCCGTTAACAGTGGTTAAAGTGAGGGGGACGGCGTCCCCTTTCTTTGCTTAGCTTAAGTTTGGCGTCCCCTTTAGTATATAGTCTCCTTTATATTTCTAAATGTTTAATTAAAAGTTGAGACTGAATTTGTTCTTTTGTACATAATATTCAAAAATTAAATAAAAAAAAGTTTAAAAAATGGTATTTAGTTATAAATTGTATGCAGGATCTATATTAAGATCTTTATATATAAAGTTATAACCACAGAGTATGTACATTATACATAATAATAGGTAGGGTATATACATATATACATCCGTGATAAATTTTTGCAAATTAGGCCAATAATAACATGGATTAAAAGTTAAATTTATATAAATATTTTAAAAATATTACGGTACTGGTTCAGGGGACGCCTTTTTTTTGCATTAGCTATAGTCCCCCCTGCAAATATATTCCACTTTAACCACTGGCCGTTAATATTATTTTAAAATGTTATGCGATAGTTATATAAGTTAGAATGTCTACATTTTTTCCTAAAGTAGGTATACAAGTATAATAGTTAAGTTAAAAGTTAAAATGTATGACATTTTGTGGTGTGTAAATTCCAAAGTATTGTAGGCACCTGTTAAAGTGAGCATGATTGTAAAAAAAGTTATGATTTAAATTGAATTTTATATTTTATTTTTATAAGTAAAAAAACTATGGTGATTAATTTAAAATAAATGTACGTCATACATTCATACCACATTCATCTGTGTAAATTATACATTATTGATCTTTTGAATGAATCACAACCTTAATAGTACATACCCTCCCGGAAGCCGACTGTTTATAGTTCTCAAGTAATGCCTAGCCAGAATTTCCTGTCAGGAAGGAATTAGAGCCTTTTGGACTTCTCGTTTACTGATATTTATCGGACTAATCAGAATTAGACCTTTCTGAACAGTTCGTAATTAATACCTACCAGGAACATATTATATATTATCACAAGACCATAGTTAGAAAAAATGTCGGGGGAGGGGGGGAGTTATGTCATCGATATTTTTATAAAAAAATGTACAATGTGTATATTATTTGTAATATGATTATGCAAAAATGTCAGAGAGGAGGAGCTACAAGAAATTTGGAGAGGTAATATGTCATCAATATAATATTTATTCCTATAAGAAAAATTTACTTTGTATATTTTAATATAATTTTGAAGGGGGGGGGTAGAATAAATGCTTGAAGCATATGTATATTTATTTAGGGGGCTAACCTCCCTGGTATGATTTGTAGCCTCCTCAGAATTTTTGTATAAAGTGGTCATTTTAGTAAAAATTTTACACAATATTAATAAATTCATAAAAATTAATAAATTGAAAAATGTAAATATGAGCAAAAAAAAAAAAAAGGAAAAAAAATGCATATAGCTCCCCCCCCCAAAAAAAAAAAAGACGAAATACTCGTTTGCCTATAGCCTATCCAACCAAATATTAACACGTTTGATTATATTTACTATCTTGTATAAAAATTCATATATACAATTTACATAATATAGTCTATAGATATAACATAGTATAATATACCTAATGTGTGTCGGACAAATGAAAATGTCATATTATGTTAAATATTTATAACACGACTACGTTTATTGATTTATACGTATTTCATAATTTCATATTTATTTTGTACCTATTTACTATGTAGGTAGGGTACCTATATTGTGAATCTATCAGGGAACTCATACAGACAAACAACGCACCAACTATTACGGCCGCATTAGTCAATCTAGTTAATATTTATTGAATTGTGTAATACAAAAAACTTCAATAAACAAATAATAATTTTACGTAAAATAACTAAGTTCGGTTACAAAAAATAAAAATTTTTCAACATATCTAATATATATATTATATTATATGGTTATCTGTAAATATTATAATATTCTCTGCAGAATGCAGATGCAGTCTAATATACTTAGTATAGATTTACCTAATATTTCATACTGCATATAGTGCAGATTGACAATCCCATAATAAATAAATATATATTTATGTAATATTCTATTAACGTTTTCACGAACAAAACCTATATATAATAAACGAATTCTTGCTACCCGAGAGAATAAATGACAATAAATACCTGTCCTAGAGATCCAGTAGTTTTTAATAAATAATAATCATATATAATATAATATCTACAATATACGGGTAAGAAATTAAATATCATAGAAAGAATATTGGAATAGCGGTATCTTCGAACGTGTCATTCATGATGAGGCTTAGACCAAACTGAATAACGTTGATATAAAATCAAATCTTTCCGATTTCGAATTTTAACAGCTTTTGTGTAGTGAAACGACTAATAAGGAAATGTTATTGCACTGATTATATTATTGTATACTTACAAGTTATAGTATAAGGTCTATTAGTGATAAACAAACAATCAATGTATAATATTAACATGTTTGTATGTCAGCAAATTAAAATTTTTATAGTCACGTTTCTAAAATATTATTCTACGTTTTTAATTTGCTAATACCTACCTACCTGTTTCGCGAGTTAAAATTAATTTTAAATATATAATATGAAGGTACTTCGTATTGATTAACTATCATATCGGGCTAAATAATCTTTGAAATGTGCTAATAATAATAATAACAAAATGATACAATTATAAAATTACCATTTAATTGAAGTAGGTACTCAAGTAGATTTTAATAGTAAGTATAATGACTATAATACCCATAGGCCATAATGTACTACTTTTTAATTAGTCGAATTAACTGAGCAATATTTGACGAAAATTATAGCTGGTTAATAATTATATAACAGTTAGCTATTTGACTTATGTTTAAATCTAAATAATAATGCGTAATACAAGTATCATTGTTGCTGGTACCTATATTTGCCTAATTTTACTGTTTGAAATAAAAAAATACACGGTGTCCAAAATAATGAATCTACATTTTATGCAAGGAGCGCATATATGAAAATAAAAATTCGAAATTTCATAAATTAATATAATTTATAATTAAAATATCAAAAATCTATTTTCACTATATCCCCTCCAAAAAAAGACTTATAAATTCTATTGCTACCTAATAACATTCTTACAGAATTAATATCAAATTATTGGAAGTATGAATAGTGTTTTAGCTTTTAAGTCTAAGTCATTAAAATAATATGCATATCCAATGCCCCCACTAAAAGAGAAATATTATTATTAAAACTTTTTTAAAAATTTTGTCATTGTTTAAAATCAAAAAGTTTGTCCAAAATTAAAATTAATCATTTTACTTCGATTTTTAATAGAAATTTATCGTGTCCAAAATTACGAGGACGACACTGCCACATCAAAGACAGCGGCGTATTTAGAAAACATTGGAATTGTGAGTTTAGAAATGAATAATTATTAAACTTAGCTTAAAATGATTCATTTGATTTTTTGGGCTTAAGGCACCAGCTACAGATATATTATGTAATGATAGAAATATCCCATTCAACATGTAAAGCTTGTATTTTCTAGCTAAAAAAAAAACCAGTGCGTTATTTTGACTAATAATCGAATTTAATTTAAAAAAAATAATGGTTAAATAATTATTTGATATTGTCAGATTGCCAAGCTCACAGAGTTTTTCTAAGTTTATATTATAAAACCAATTGAAAAAATGTTATTAAAAATGCAAAGAAAAATCTCAAAGATAAAAATTTTCATTTCTAACATTTTCAACTACTATTTTTTTTTTAATAAAAATAGATTATTGGTCGAAATAGCACACTGGATTTTTAGCTGCAGCCGGTCTTTAATTTTTGAGGTTTTTTGATACCTAGATATTATTTTTTTTTTACATTTCAAACCACAATAATGATTAGTAATATTTTAACAGATCATATACCTACCTACTTAATCAGCAATTAAGGTGTCACGTTGAAACTATTTTAGAATATATATGACTTTAGACTTATGATATAAGCTTATGGGAAGTAAGTATATATATATATATATTATATTTATGTTTAGTTCCTTATTTAAATTATAATACTATAAGCCAAAACTATTTTTTTGTAAATTATAATTTTTAATAAATTAACATTGGTTGGATAAAGTTTTTTCTTATTCTAAGAAAAATTAAAATTACGTCCTTGTTTATGGTATACCTGTATTACATGAATGACGTGAAAACGTTTTGTGTAGTAGGTGCTAACAGCGCAGCGACGCTACATGACACTTAATACTTGCGTTCGTTAAATTCTAATATTCATAATAATAATAATAATAATAATAATCATTCACCAACAGCTACGTGTAAATATTCGATCGAGCTGAAACTTCATATATTTATTCAAAATACATTAAGACAGTCAAATTTATCATTTTCATTACAAAATTTCAATTTTTGGAGTCTTCCAAAAGAAGGACATGAGGATAAATTTCCATTTTATTAAAATCGGTTCGGTATTCATTTTTGAAATATTTAGACTTACCTACAGCTACGTGTAATTATTCAATTGAGCCAAAACTTGATGTATTTATTAAAAATACGTTTAGTCAGTCGATTTTGTAATTTTCAGTATACATTTTTTTTATTATTTAGTCAAAGTATTGACGTCTGTGAAGTTCCTTCCTACTTCATCCTAGAAACCTTCACAGATATTTTGCAATTAATTTGCTTGAATTTGCCCAGCAATTTTTAGAATTTACATACACGCATGTTTCCTGTCAAAAATATTTTTTTAGCTTAGGAGCTTACAACCCCTCACATCGGAATTTTGAACTTTTTTTCATTGTATTCGCTTTTGCTGCGTTAGTCCTGGTTTGAGCCATCTCCATTGTTAGTTCCACTAAGACACTTTTAGATAATATAGAATACTATCTGATATTAAGTATACATATAAGAATATCAAGTTTATAAACCTAAAAATGGAAGTTCAACAAATAATCAAACTATGTAAGTAAAATAAAAAATTAAAAGAACGTAGGTATCAAAATATTAATGAACAATAATAATTGTTGATTTTGAGTTTTCAAAAATTTGCTATATTCACTCCTTGAAAATTGAATATGCAAGTTTTAAAGGGTATTTATAAATAAAATTTTAAGAGGACGCTACACACATTCAAAAAACGGTGGAAAATACCTTCACGCACTTTCAATAGTACCTACACATTGTACAATTATTGTAGATTAATGATTTTGGCTTTAATATAAAGGTGAGAACTTAAAATATTATCACACCCTAGTTTTTTGTGATTAATTAATTCTACCATGTTTAATAAACTTTTGGAAAACATAAAAAAAAAAATCTCATTTTCAAGATATTTTCATAGAATTAATTAATCGCAAAAAGCTAGCGTACAATAATGTTTTATGTTCTCATCTTTCTATTGGTACCAAAATCGTTACCTAACCTACGATAATTATACAATATGTATTATTGGAAGTACAAAAACATGGTTTTTATTTTAAACATATACCATAATTACAGAACAATAAAAAGGAACACGGGTATAGGGATATTTTTAGATTAATTTAAAAATGTATTTAAATATTTTTAAATTGTTGGATTTTAATTTTTCTTCAAATTTCATAAAAATTGCCTAAACAAACCCCTTAAAAATTAGATGTGTAGAGTCCTCTTAAGGATTTTAAAGAAAAAAAAAACGATTAAAAAAATTTAAATACAATACGTTAGTATCATTTTAGATTTTGAGTTAGAATGTATTGGATTTATGATTAAATGATTTTTTTTAAAATATACCTATATCATTTTTTCGGGTAGAAGAAAATTGAAGTAGGAGTTGGAGCAAAGAGGTTTTTTGAAATCATATTGGTAAATTGATAGTATAAGTGTATAACTATGGAAAATAAATGAGGATTTCTAGTGCTGAGTGAGACATTTTATAATATTTTCGTTATCATACATTTTTAATTTTTTATCATCTTCGTACAATTCTATATGTAATATTAGGTAAGTATAGGTATTTAATTTTTACTTTTAAGTTTTTACCGTAATCCAATATTATAATAATTTAAATTATTATTTATTAAATATATTTTCCTTAGCAGAATGTTTAATACATTTTTATAAAAATTTAAAAATAACAAACAATTGTGCGATTTTTTTTTATTGAAAAATATACATAAGTAGTAGGTACAAACTTATCTAGATACTATTTAACAATAATAATTAAAATTTCAGTATTACTTACTGGTAACTACGTATTGTGTATTATAAATAGTATGCTATATATTATTAATTATAATACACATTTTAAAATAATACAATATCTTAAAAACAATACATTCATGTCATTAATTCGGGTCACGATATATTTATAACAAATAATACAAATATTTGTTCAACAGTCAATATATAACAATAAATATTAGGTATACCTATACTTATTTTAAAGATATATTTAGCTCATATGTAAAAGAGATATAATGTATTTAGATAAAAAAAAAAATACAGTTCAGATTTCTTAATTGTTTATGTAGGTACCTATGCAATATGGTATATTGTTTATAATATATTTTCGCAATAGTTATCGAATAGCCAATGATAATAAATACCAGATAAAAATGAGTGCCTAAATAATCGAAATACAATTTTATATAATTTAATCGATATTTAGTACCTATCGATTTATTTAATTATAATACTTCAAAATAATTGTATACATATTGACTTATCTGAATACAATTACAAATTTTATGGATTTTTTTTTTTTTTTTTTTATTTAAACCATCTGCAGTACACAGCGTATTTTAGAGATATTCAATCCATCATACGATAATCTTCCCTAATATGGATGTTATTGAAGTAAATTGATAAATAGTCATTATATAAGAATAGTGGAAATTATAGGACCATATACGAGAATTAATAATATATGAATTATAATTTAACGAGTCTAATGAAGTGGACAGCTTGGGTAAATAGTGATAAGATATGACTATGATTCTAATAATCTTCATTATTGCAAAATCTTCTGAACGTTAAATAAATATTTAACTAAAGCTCAAGTCAATAATTTCTATATATAATTTCAAAGTAAAACGACCGGTCGTTATCATTTAAATTGAGTGCATTGTATTCTATATTTTAAGTTAACGTTTCACGTTTAATTATTGCATTTGCCTATGTATAATATTTTTGAAATACGTTTCATACGTATATATATATATTATATATATATATATACTGTATACTTATAGGACCAGGTATGATAAACACAAATAAATACATTGCGTGTGTATATTATGTAATGGAATAGTTAAAAAAAAAAAAAAAAGAAAGAAAGAAAAGAAAAGTATACTCATCGTATCTTCGCGTAAATTGTGTATATAGTAATATAGTAACGCGCGTTATTCTTCGGATATAATCATTTGAATGGACAGCATCGATGCGAAACCAATAGCGATGAACACGAGTCTCAAAATCCTCTGTTTGACCGGCAAATGTCCCTCGGACGGTTTGAGCACTTCGAAGAACACCACGTACATCAACGTGCCGGTGGCCAGTCCCTGGAGGACGACCGAAAACACCACCACAGTGTTCGTTTCTCTGAGGTTGCTGACTAGAGCGCCAATGCCGATGCCCGTCGGTGACGTAATAGCGAACAGTAATATCGAACAGTGTGCCAGTAGCGGTTTCGTCCTGTCCGAAAGCATCTGCAACCCGACGTAAAACGCAATGACCAATTTGTGACATGCGACAGCCACGGTGAGCGACCAAACCTGGTGGGAATTCATTCAACGCATTAGGTTTATAATGTTATTATGACAATATGTATGCGCATATTATATAGGCATAGGGCTGGGCAAGTCAATGATCGTTTTTCCACCACGTCAAGTTGAGTGAGATTGAAAAAAATTTGATCGAGTTAAACTAAAAGTTACCAATATTTATTTGGTTGACTTTATGAGTTAACAGTCGATCGGGAGAAGTAACTTAACTTGGTTAAGAGTTGAAATTTTCTAATTATAGCAAGAAAAAGGCCTGGTGCAGAGCGCAGAAACCAATTTTCGTTTTACCTCACCGCAACATCATCTATCGGCCTACTCGCCACCCGAAATATCACGTGCTGGCTGCACTGATCGGTAGGTTATAGTATGTAATTTTGTCGCGGAGAGGGGATAGCCGCCCAAAGATAACGGAGCTATTCGAATTTTTGTCAGTCGGGTGCGCGAAACACTCCTATTCTCTCCGCGAACAGAGTACACCTACATTTTTGTATGTTCACACTATGCACATAATGTGTATATCACAGAATACAACGCAATAAACATTACAAATAATATCATTGATCATATAGGTAGGTAATAGCACAGAATATACAGAAGGGAATCTAGCAGACGTAATATTGGATAATTTCTAAATTCTCTAAATTCAACAGTGTATGAAATTCCCATTGTTCTATATGGTATTTGGTCATACTGATAATGAAGCATGGTATTGTGATATCAACATAGACATATAAACGACTGTCTATGGATATCAGCATTTCTAATGTAAACATAGCTAGAAATTATTATCATTATTTGAAAACTCACTACCTATATTTATGAGGCAGTGTGATCAGAAATTTTTAAAAACAAGGAAATAGGTAGATATTACATTTCTGGGGTTCTACGACATTTCAGCGCAGCAATTTGAGTACCCTTGATGGATTCGTAGTATGGTCGAACTTTTTTCGGGCGGCCATAAGAACCCATGTAATTTTTTATCAAATTCCCTTCTGTGTATTCTGTGGTAATAATACTAATATTGATATTATATTGGGAATTTCCTAAAACAACAATTTTAACAATAATATAGTTTTTTATAATTATATTTATCTAAAGTATAAGCAAATAATATATCTAAATGCACTTAATATATATATATAATATACTTACTACGTAGTCTTGGGCAATGGGACAGTAAGATAATTGAAATTATGCATTACTGTAATGAAATTACTTTACTATAACGAAATTACGTAATTTCATTAATTTTAAAAAGTTATGTTAATAACTGTAACGCGTTACTTTGGACTTTATTGTTACTTTATAAATAATTTGAGATTAGGTCATTATTGCAGATTGCCGAACAAAGAGCAACAGAAAATTAAAAAGTAATTTTAACAGTAACGCATTACTTAGTAAGTAATTTTATTACATGAAAAATTTGGGTAATAAAAATGAAAAGTTACTACATTTTAGGAATGTAACGAGTAGATAATTGTAATTTTACTTTTTTTTTTTAAAAAGTAACGTGCCCGAGACTGAGTATACGTAACCTCATTAGGTACTCATTAATATTCCTATATTGATGAACCATATTATGTAAAAAATCTATACTCAGTATTTACAATTTTTGAAAGCCAATGATTAATAATTACCTTAGAAAATATTAAAACAAATGTTATGGGTAATACGCATGAAAATGGTAAAAACGTGGGTAGGTACGTACTATACAAGTATTTTTGTGTATATTCTATATAGGTATTACCTATATTTTATTATACATCGTGTTATTTTTCATCGTTCTAGTAAAATTTCCTATACAAAAAAATAAAAACCTCATTCAGACAATTTGCATTATTATTTAGACAAAATTTAACTTAATTTGAATACTTTTGTATAAAGTTAACTCGAAGTTAACACGTTAAGTTTTTAAAAAAGTAACGCATTAGGTAAGTAACTAAATTTAAATTCACTAATCTTTTAAATTTAGTTTTCACTTTTAATTTGTTAATGCCCAGCCTTGAATAGGTATATGCATGTATAATAATAGTAATTACCTAACCTCTACAATATAGGTATTGGTTTAGAATGAAAGGGTTCTAAATACGAGTACAAATTATAGATATAGTTTCATTAATAAAGAAAAGACAAATCCTATTTTTTATTGATAAATATAATGCAGATTTAATACAATATAATATTATTAATTAATATTAAGCAGATTCAATTTTTAAAATGTACAATTTCAAAATATTACAATGGAAATCTTTCATTAAAAGGCAAAAGCCATTCAATAATTGTGATTTTAATATTAATATAAGGCTATTAACTTGGCTATCAACAAAATGTGTTTTCTTATGACGCAGGTAAATATAAGTAAATATTGAAAAACCATTGTAAAAGATTAATATTGATTTTGTTCACTAACTGTATATTTGTATTAATTTTTTATTAATATTAATTGGCAGGCGTAGCTTGAATTTAATTTATTAGAATTTTTTTATTAATTGATTAAATAATAATTATAAGTTATAACATTAAATTATGTAGTTATAGGTATTGATAATTATAATTAATATTGTAAAATATAATATTTATAAAAAATTATTGACGGATAATATGTTCCATACCATATTTAATTTATGAATCCATGTTTTTTATTAGCCAAATAAAAATAATTATAGTATTACCATATATAAAGTATATATTATTAGTTATTACGAGTACTAGTTCGGATTTTATAGGCTTTTGATTTTTTTTTTGTTTTAGTCCAATATGAAGCTACATCAGCAATAAATTTATTTTATACTACATATAATTTATATACGAAATTTAATTTTGCTTTTATAGCAAATTTTGTTTAATCCTTTTTTTGGGTCTTCTTTTACTTTTAAATTGCTTTTTCGTAGTTTCTTTTTCGTTATTATAATATTTTGTTTTATAAAATGTATTATATAGGTATATATGTCAACGTATTTGAAATATTTGAAAGGTTAATAATTATTTTTATATCATACTAAATGCAATAATTTTAGATTCTGAGTATAGCGAGGGAGCTAGTGGTTTTACAATGATGTTTATTATTTTTTTTTCTGTAAACACTTTTTCTACAAGAAGGAGTGCTCCGATTTTTACAAGCTTACCCGGTTTTCGGTAGCAAATTTCATCTAGTTGGTATTTTTAAGCGGTTATTTTTCTACTTTCTTAATAGTTTTTTAATGCATATTGAAAAACTACCAAAAAATGACGAAAAATACGATTTTGTCAAATCTAGATTTTTCATTTCTTCGTAATTTCTAAAATAACAACTGTATAATTTTGAAATATATATCGAATATTCAATTTAGTAATATATTCACGTTGATTAAATTTTTTAAATTTTTTAAATTTTTTTTGCAATTTTGGGCTATTTATAGACATTTTAGTTTTTGAGGTTTCTAAGTCTTTTAAAAGAAGTAATTTTAGGTTTTAAGACCTGAAAATTTTATTCAACGTTAAAAATACGTAACTCTAATTAAAATCAAAAAATCTCGAAAATCCGTAGTCACGATTTTTTTTATAGTCGTTTAAATATTTTCAACAAAATTATCAATTTTGAGATATTTTTTTATTTTTCTTTTTTTTTATTTATTATATTATTTATTTTATTTATTATTAAGTCCAATTATTTTAATTATATATTAGTTGCTAAAATTAGATTTTAAGACCGGAAAACATTTAATATAACGTAAGTCGTTCATTATTTGAACTAAATTTAAAAAAATCGACGGAAAAAAAGTACTTTAGATTCTGAGCGTAGTGAGGGAGTTTTACAATGATGTTTATTTTTTTTTTAAGTCCACGCGCATGTCACGCATGTCTCATAGTAACTTTTTACCAATGAAATTTCTGTTTTTTCTATTTACATTTTGTTTGAAAAAAAAGGCGGGAACAAAATTTGCTTTTGTAGTTTTGTGCTATATTATAATATAGTATATTATTGGACTCATTACTTAATATAAAATATAGTATACCTATTCATAATACATAATCTAAGATTATAACTTATAATTATGGACTATAACAGATTAAGTATGCTTAATATATTAGGCCAAGTACCTATATAGGAGTGATAGTTGGAACAGTACCCACAGGCCACAGTACTTAAAATTCAATCTAGTTCCCAAAATACGCTTATCATTTTCTGTTCAATTGTCCCTACCACCGTCATGGATAGAATGATTAAGTAATATTAGTAATGTTATCTTTGTTTTAAATTATTGTATGCTGTAAAGTTATTCGTTAATATTTTTGATATTAAATGGCTTATTGATGAAAAATTTTATTGTTTTATACTTTAAGTAATATACATTATGAGTGCCTACAAATTTTAAATATTTATTTCATATCAAATAAGGTTTCAATTTTAAAATCATCCACCTCAAATCAACGGATAGCATATAAATGTATATTGCCAAAAACTACATGAGTTTATATACTAAGTACACCTTGTTAAATACATTATTACATCGGTTTAGAAAAGTTTTAGCTAAGCCAGCCTTAAACCAAATATATAAATCACCTTCCTATGTCATATGAACATTTAATAATTTATATAAATTGTCTGATAATGCACTAATATATTTAAAGGTAATTGAATTATTATATACAATATTTTATAATAATAATTTCAATTTTATTTTGAATACCCATTTAATTTTTTCGACATTTCGGTATGAAATGTGTTCGAATTTGGGAAAATAATGGATGTATAAACTTGAAATTTTCACCAAAAATTCATGTACGTACCTACATTATGAAGGTAAAAGAAAATATTTATTCATTTTTGGGATGCTAGTAGCAATTTTTAATTTTGATTTAAAGTTATATCAAATTGAAATTTAACGATTTTATTGATTCGTTTAAGAGGTATATTTTTTCATGTTTTACAACAGTAGCCTACGTATAGTTTAGTGGGAGCTGTGTTGTCTGTGTTATCATGTGCGGGGTCCTCGGTTCAAATCCCTTTGCTTCTAAATAATTTTTTGTTCATTATATTATATAATATTATCATAATATGATATATATATATATATATATATATTATTAGTATAATCTGCAGTAATTGTCAAGTATATGCTCCAAACATCGCTTAGAATCGTTTTTTTTAGAAAGAAATGATTTATCATTGCTTTCAAATTCAATATATCTGTCATCATTATCCTACTCAACGTACAAAGTGCTTCCTTCCTGGCTTTTATTTTATTAAATTTATCATATTTTAATTGATTACATAAATTTTCAAATAACTGTAATGTGTAATAGTCATATTATTATTAACATAATAGTATATTAAATATAATAAATAGGTAATACAAAATTAGTGTGTTAAATAATTTTTTACTTTATTTTAAGTGCTTTTTTAATATTTTAGATAGCTTCAACATCCGAAGTCTAGTTATCACCTATATAGAATTTGTTTATCAAACATTTTATACTCATAAACAATATATTAAAATTAAAAACTGTATACGATAATATTAATTATTATATAATATAAAATATTTATTTAAAAATAATAAATTATAGAATAAAAATATTTTAGGGAGTTAAAACAGGTTGTATTATTTTTGTTTTAGGATTTTGAATTTGAAAAAAGTTTCGATTTCTTGTTTTGGATTCGAAAACGGTTTCTACTTTTATTTTTATTTGTAGTTTTAGGTTTGAAACCCGTTTCGATTTTTTAGATTTAATCGAATTTTCAAACCAGTTTCATAATCGTTTTGACTCCTTGCAATTTTATTATTTGATGATCCCATGAAATATTATATTTTACTTGTCATATTTGATTGATTTGGAACAAAATCGGACGATAGTTCTAAATGACTAAATATCGCACTCATTACCTAATTTAATTATTTGATAGTAGCTGATAACGAGTAAAAATAAATATAAGGTATGTTTTCGCGATTAACTAGGTTATGTTATTTTGTTTTATCTATAACCAAACATAATAACCATTCCATTTGATCGGTTGTAAAATACATTTGGTTAATCGTGAAAATAGAGCTATAGTTATTATTACAATAATTTATGTTAATTGTTAATGGCTTAGGTATTAATGACACCTTCAATTAATAATAACAAATTATCTTAAATAGGTACCTACATGACTATATATCTAATTAAAATTAAGTTATATTATATTTTTGAAAGGACGGTGAAATTGAATTATAAAACTCTTTCTCATAATAAAAATATACGATATACCTACTTATATTTTATTAAAGCGTTTGTAATGTGTATCAGATTTTATATACTTACCTACGTCGAGTAGGCAGTTAAATAGAACAAAAATTTGTAAAAGATCTATATTTATTGATAAAATAAATAATGTTATTTCAAAATATTTAGATTAAAAAATATAAAACGTGTTTATAAAACAAAATCAAAATTAAAATATCAACGAAAGAAAGTAAATATGATCAATTATTATGCCTATACACCATACGGTCAGGAAAACAGGTTCCATCATATTATATAAATAATTATTATTAATATATTATAGTAAATTTACAATAGGTACTCAATAGAATTGTATAGATACATGAAATGTATATAGTTGCCTATATTATAACATACAATTTCGTTTTAAGCTTATGTTATATAGATATAAACAATAGTTTCACGGTAGAATATAAATTATTTCTAAATACTAAGTGGGTATAAAGCTGTAGTGTATTTAATATAGGTTTACGTGATATATTTTTACAAAGATAATAAATAGTATTTTAACTTAAATCATCATGTTAAAAAAAATCAAGATTAAATTAATAATAATAGGTTTACTTTTTTGTTTCATGAATTTCAAAGTTGTACATTTAAGTACTTCGCTATCAAAACACAACATTAATCTTTCTATAGACAATTATAATCCACTCATTAACATAAATAATCAATAATAATTTTACAATTAATTAATATTGTACGAGTTATTGAAATTTATTAACTCTGAACGAGCCATAACACCTGCGATTTTCAAGGGGTTATGTATAGAAAATTTTTAAGAAATATTAAGAAAAATAAAAATTAAACAATTTAAAAATATTTAAGTACATTTTAAAATTGAAATCCCCATACCTGGATCTCTTTTTATTGTTGTGTAATCACGATATTTCCACCTAAAAGACTAATAAGCGGAATAAAATTGTGGAACGTTGAAAAGTCAGCTTTAAAATCTGAAAAAATATTTTAATTTGTCGGTTTGTCTTTTAGAGATTGATCCAGGAATTTTTCTTTATTATTATAGATTGAAATATAATCAGTGTGAAAAATAGCTTTATATAATAATTTTCAAAAAATAAAAATACATTTTTACATACATATATATGAGAGTTGTGTTGATTATTACGTACATTTTGCATCAATTCCAATTAAAATAAGTTTGAATTATTTTAAGAGGACGCCACACACACGTTTCTTGTCTTTGTCTTACATACGCATAACATAGTAAATCTACGTACCGCATTCTTACTATAGTTTATTTATAATTAATATTAGAGTAAATTTTAGCTTGGAATTTTATTAAAATTTTTTTTTTTTAAACAAGTTATATGTAGTTAAATATCTCATTTTTTTGAATGCATATACCTAACTAGTATTAAAAATTAAATTTTTAATAAAATTCACGCTAGAGCATAGTTTATGTTCTCCTCTAGAAAATTGATAATAGGTAAATTTACTTTAATATTAATTTTAAATAAACTGCAGTAAGATTTGCTATGTTATGCGCATTTAAGACATAAAACGTGTGTGTAACGTTCTCTTCATACAATCCTTAGGGTGAGATAATGAAACCTTCTATATAGATAACAAAAAATTGTCCAAAAATATCTTAAAGTTACAGGATTTAAAACAATGAATCAATGTTTATTAGAAAAATCATGAATGAAAGTAGTGAGAAGGGAAATCCCTGAAAATGAAAATGAAAATGACTTCTTCTTCTCCTTCGCCTTCTCTGTAAACTATTCGGGGTCGGCTACCCTAGTCCTGCATGTTCACTTAACTCGATCTCCCGCATCCACTTCACTTATCCAACACATATCACTCGATTACATCCTCCACCTATTTTTTCCCCTTCTTCTACCCCTCTTTCCTTCAACATAATATATTCCCTTTAATAGACCAATTCAAAATGAAGTACTCTATACACTCTCTAGTCATCTGTTCTAATTAATATCGTAATCACTGCCTACATGTCCATTCATATAATACTTCAATACAATAATATCCTAAATTCTTGGTATTTTTTGTGTTATCTCATCGAGTCTTGATGATATAACTATACTTTCAATTAAAGCGTTGTTTTATAATGAACCACTTGAAAGAATATATGACCAGGTATCTATTTCAAAATGAAGGTACCTATTTATTTTTATCTAGAAACAATAATATTTTATAAGAGTGCATAATATACATTTTGTTCTTTCGATACCTATACTTAAGTTTCAACAGTATAATCTCAAAATTTCAAGTTGAAAAATATATAATAAAACATAATAATGTATAGGTAAAAAATTAATATATTATAAAGTATTTCACTCGAAAATGATTTTTATAAAGATTAACTTTATTGGCAATTAGGTATATTGGGTAATAATTTCGTTAAAATATAATCTATTTTACTTTTATAATTGATATAATATATCAGTGCATATAAAATGTCCGTCTTTTGCTACTGAACACATATAACTTTGGCTTTATTAAATTCCCTTCAAAACATAACTAGGTATAAATATTATTTAAATACCTATACATATATATCTATATAGGTGTGCAAAAAATTATAATGTACAGTATGTTCTGTACTTGAATGATGACCTTGTAATTTGTATTTAAATTCTATTTATCAGAATAGATAATATGGAAATATCATATATAGGATATTTTCAACATTTGAACCCTTTGTTAACCCTTTATATATATATATTTCATTTTAAATGGCTGGAACTTTCGAAAATTTACAATTTTAAAACGGCTGTAACTTGGTCAATTTTGGACTTAAAACCATGATTTGTTGTGAAAATTATTTAAAAATTATATTATATTTAAATCAAAAGTGAAATATAAAAATTACCATTTTGCCATTTAAAAAAAGCCTGTTGTATTTTCTCAAAAATTATATTTCTGTATTATTGGTTATCCCGATAAATGGAGTTTAATCCAAACTTATTCCATAGAGATATTTAGTAGTAGGTAGATTTAATCGAGACACACTATATAGGTACCTCATACATCATGAGGAACATGTTCATTTTTAATTTTCTGTTTTGTATAAATCAAGTTAACGCCCTACGCCCAAGTCGTTTTATAAGTTTTTTCTAATATATGTATATTTTAGTACTTAGAACGTAGATATAATTATATTTTGTTAGTCACCCTTGGTTTAAAAGTTATAGGCTAAAAACATTAAATTCAACAATTTTCGAAATTTCAAAAAAAAAAAAATTTTTTTTTATCTTATTTAACCACAAATGGTTTTAAGGATTACACTTGCACTTTAATTCTTAAAACTATATAGTAAAAACTGATTTAATTTATTTTAATTAATTATTTTGTTATATGCAGAAAACCGCGGAAAAAATATTTGATTAATAAGAAAGTGCGATCTCATAAAATGTTTTAATATATATATATAATATATTATAGGTTAATCTGCACACTACTACATTTACTACAGCATATCGATTGTACTACTACACAGAATGTAGGCCCTGATATGTATATGTATTACATACAAATATGAATGACAAAATATACAAACTTGTTTATAATATATATATATATGTGTGTAATAAATATTATGAATTACTCAATTACTACCCATTACTAGAAAAGATATGAAAATAATTAAAAATTTTAATGCATTTCTATAAAATTCTCAAGTCTCAAACAAGACGACAGGTATTCATTTATTCTACAATACAATGTGATATAAGTGATACTTGCAATCTTTAAAAAAATGTCTATACCACAGAACATAATAAATAATATAAATCAACTACCTATAAATTATATATTATACAACGGTTTACCTATATATAGGTAATGCAATTCAACCTCTATGTTATTGAAGTTATTCAATAATATTTACAAATGTTAATATATTTTGTTGTAGGAATTAATTAGGCATTCAAATAATGTTTATTCGTATGTATACGAAATTTCTTCCGAAATTCTATTACATTTTGAAATACATTTACGTGGTACGTTATTCGTATATGTACTTGTACGAATCGCATAAAATATTTATATAGATATTGTAACGATATATACATATATATTAAAAATTGATAATTGTGTTTATGCGTGTAAATCGCTCAGTTTTTCTCTAATCAACAATTTGATTAAACGTTTACGTTTGTACAGATAAAGTGCGTTTAGTAAATTTCTACGGTGTTATATACCTACATATTATAATATAATATGAACATAATATTATAGATATAAAGTCGGGACTCTCGAGTAATATCAAGCCCATTAAACCAGTTTTATTTTAAAGAACGTTAATTAAATATAAATTATGTTGTATTAAATCAAAAATCAAATGAAATCTTTAACCTGTTAATTTAACAATTTAATAATATTTACATTTTCGGATTATTCTCAAAAATATAGGTAGGTACCTATCCTACCTAATATCGATATTATTATTATTATTATTATGAAATTGTGATTACGAGTACGTATGGCTTATAAAACATCGAGTCTATAGGATTGTCAACTATAATAATTCTTAATTAATTGTGAATTAAAATTATTATATACTTAATAATAACATATTATTATAGATATCGTGCGTAATTATAAAATAAAAATCTAATCTGTTGAAAAATTAGGCGAAAATAGCGAAAATAGAAAAATAGCAAATATGCATATTACATGTAAAATAGAGACCATCTAAATCCATAAAAATACATATATTTTAATTACAATATAGGTACCTACTATAAAAGCAATGGTATCAGTCAGTATAATATGAATAATATCGAAAAATTAAACTCTAAGAATTAAAGTTATAAATATAATGCTTAAAATAAACTTTACATTTGTAAACTAAAATTATAGGCTATGCCCCTCAAATAATTTAAGTTATCATTAGAATTATAGGATAAGGCAATATTACTTATTTTTTGCAGTAAAATTCTTATATATTTTTTTCTGAATAGGTGTTTTAGCTCCGGCAATTAACAGTTTTTGTTTAATTTCTTCCAAATGTTCGTATTTTAACACAGTTTTTACAGAATATTTCAATATACAAGATGCATTTGTACATTGGTACATAAATATGAAAAAAATATCGAAATATTTTCGCTATTTTGGCCAAATACCAAATAACATTAAAAAGGCGTTTATTTCTCGTAACTTTGAAAAAGTTTTTTACGTTTTTTTACTTTACTTAAAATTTTTACTTTTGAAATGGCCGTTGCTTTAGAGATTTCATTAGGTATTTCATTATTGCGTATCGGCGAATAAAATAACCCCACTCTCTTGCCAGCAAATGCACGCATATAGTTATTACAGTATTATTATCGCGTATTATAATGATACAATACCGACCTGTTTGGGATTCTTCTCCAAACCGACGGCCAGGCCCTCGAACAGTTCGTGTATGCTGAGCGCGCCGATGACCAGAAATCCGCGGAGGACGGATTCCCGGTCGGCCGGCGAGCGTTTGGACTTTGTCGGGTCGTTGACGGCCGCCATCTCGACGGTGGCGGCGGACGAGCACGAGTTATAGTTTACTATCCGGCCGCCGGCCGCCGCTTCTTCCCTCTCGGCACTGCGGACGTTCGGCGGACCGGCGTCCGCGTCGTCGACCCGCGCCCGGCCGTTCTGACCGCGGCCGCGCTGCACGCCGTTGCCGTGTTCGGTACCGGCCGCCGTGGCCGCGCCGCCGCCCGGGTCGCCGTGGTGCTGACGCTGTTGGTCGCCGTGCGCGTGACAGCCGGCGCCCGCGAACCCGTGCACCAATTCCTCGACGGTGTACATGAAGAAGAACCCCACGCACATGACGAGCTCGGCGAGCAGCCCGGCGACGGGCGACGCCGGGTCGAGCGTCCGGGCGGCGGTCAGCCGGCCGACGCCCTCCCGGACCTCGGGCAACAGGTGCAGGAACGTGGTGCACAGCAGCACGCCGCCGCCAAAGTTCAGTATGGACCGGAGCACGGCGTTGGCGGCGCCGCGGGCCCGCCGCCGGATGCCCAGCCGCTCGAACACGCACACGGGCGTGCTGCCGGCGACGAACGACGATACGCCCAAGAACGCCATGGCCAGTATTTTCGACAGCAGCGCGTCCCCGGCCGCCGTCGCATCGTCCATCGTCTCCGCGTCGCTGGCGGGCACCGCCGCGCGCACGCAACCAGTCCAATCGCCCGGTGTTCCGTGCGTGTTCTCGCCGGGCTGCGCGTCCAACGAACGCCGTGCGCGCGTCGTGTATACGATATGTATAATATGTAAACGAGAGAAAAATATATTATTATAATAATAGTTATTGTTACGGTTCAGTGTCGTTCGGGTCCGTGCGCGCGCGCTCGCGCGCGTTTAAATAGGCAGCGAGATAAGCCGACCGCGCGCGCGCGCCCCCGTCAGATCTAATCGCGCGCTCGCCTAATATGAAACCGCGTACAGGTATAATGTGATATCGGAAACGCGAGGTGTCGCGCGAAAGACGCGATAACGGCGACCACGACAGTATATCGTCCAACACACGACTCTGTCGTTCCACTACCAACTCCGGTTTCGACAACGTGCCGTCGTCGTATTGTTGTGTTGTCAATTCTGTTTTTTTTTTTTCTTCTTATTCTCACTAATGCCTTGTTTCCCACCACGTGCCCGACATCGCGGTGTCCGCGTCACGTTCTTCCGTTTTGAGATTTATTTCAAGTTTTTTGTTTTTTTTTTTTTCTCTCGCTCTCGCCACATTGAATAACGTATCGTGTGTGGTATACCTACGTATACTGTAATCGCCACGGGTCGCGTCTCCACCACGTGGGGTTACGTCCGGTTGAATATAGAGTTTAGAGGCGCCCGACGAACATTATATGATGTGTATAATGTATATAATACCTATACCTGCGCGATATTTATTTTTATAATAATTGTTTATTTGCAAAACAAAAGTTCTCTTATACATAGAACATTATCTTACAGTATGTAAATATACAATAGAAAATAGAAAATAAAGGATATCTGCAACCCTCTGTTAAGCTAATGCTTGTGATGGAGGGTTTTAGAAGAGTTCAAAAAACACTGAGTATACAAATAATACAATTATAATGAATAGAGTCATCAAGTTTATACCGTTTCAATATATCATTTCAATTAACGAGTTTTAAATATAGCTTAAAACGTCCTAAATCATGAAAATCAAATATATTAATTTTAAGAATCCTACATAAATTTATTGCAATAGCAATAGTTACTTTTTGCACCAAAGTGTTTGTAGAATTTAGGAATTTTTATATTAATACTTTTTTTTTTTATATCCAGTACAATATTCATGGTTGATGGTAGACATAGTATCATGCTTGTATTTATAGGTATAGAGCAATAAATATATTTTTAAAATACAAAGCCTTGATGTTAGGTATATACATTTAGTTCCCGGTACACATAATCATTATTGGTATATTTTGGTTTAAATTAGGCTATTTACAGTTGATTTTAAAGAAATTGTATACGAGTCATATGCCTGACCACATACAGTTTTTTTTAAGTCCCATTTAAGTTTATTATCTAAACGTTATGCCAAGGTATTTAATTTTATTCACAGATTGTAAAGCAGTAGAATTTGTATTGGATATATTATGATTGTTTGATGGACTAACGAGTATTTTATACCTGGGATCTATATTTTCAAGATTTATGCTAAAATAAATGTATTTCGATTTTTTATCCATTATTATATAATTATACCAAATAAAACGGTATTCATACGTGAAAAGTGCATGTTAATATTGTGCTCCGCCGGAATAAGCTAAAATAAATAGTTGGATTTCATTACAGGGTCTTGCTTTTGAAAACACAATATCGACGGCTAGCTAAGCGCACAAATGTGTTTGTGCGTATAATATATTTATCGATTATAATATTGTACAATAATTATTGGAAATAATTGTTTTTTGAATAATATATTTGTATTTGTATTATACGGGTCGGAAAACCCGTTTAAAGTGCATTTAAATTGGTTGTCAATGTTACAAGTATTCAAATGTTGTTTAAAAGATGATATTGAGTTAAAAGTTAAAAAATTAACATAATAATATTTATCAGAAAGGTACATAATACGGTTTACCGGGCTATTCATTGCGTAGTTTGTGCGTTGAGTAGGAACATAAAATTAGGCACGTCGTCTGGTCGACCGTTGGGGAACTAAAAAAGACAAAGGAACTCGGGACATTCAATATAGTTAAGGAGGATATTGTATAAAAAGTATAAATCAAATTTGATTCTACGCTACTCAAGAGAACCGAGAGAAAGAAATGTTAATATTGGATTGTAAGAAGTATGAGGGATTACAACGATAGGTAATAAAGAAATCCTAAAAATGTATTTTGAATAGCTTCCAGTGTTAAACTATGTTTTCGGAGATGATGAGACCAAATTATAGAACAGTATTCATCTTGTAGATCTAATAATGGAGCAATAGATGAGACGCAATGCATTTAAATTATTGAAATTACCACAAGCAAATTTCATAAAACCAAACAGTTTCAAACACTTGTTTTTAGTTTGAGTACTATTATAAGTCAGCTTACTGTCAAAAAAGACCCCAAGATCTTTACAGTTGAAACTTTTTCCAAAGAAATATTATTTATGTTGTAACCAAAAGAAATATTAGAACGGGAACAATTAAAAGACATAAATTTACATTTTTGTACATTCAAAGAAAGGGCATTTCGATCGCATCATTTAACGAGAGCATTTAAATCAGATTGAAGAAGAGTAGCATCATCTAAAGATTTTACTATTAGAAAAATTTTAAGATCATCAGCAAATAATAGCATTTTTGAAAATAAAAATGATATGTCATTAATATAAATAAGAAAAAGTATAGGTGCCAAATACGAACCTTGAGGTACACCACTAGTTTGTGGAAATAAAGATGAAAAGTAATTCTTATATTTGACTATCAAGGAACGATTTAAGAAATAGGAAGAGAGCCACGCTAAAAGTGGATCTTAATTTGTCTGAAAGAATTTATAATAGTGTGATTGACAGTATCAAAAGCCTTAGAAAAATTTATGAAGATGACGTCAACTTGGTAGCCTTTCACAAAGTCATCATTCAGATATTGCGAGAAGACTAATAAATTAGTAGATAGCTGTAAACCTTGAATTCTTAAATCCTAAATGTTGTTCATTGATTATCTTTGAGTTAAGGAAAGAATAATTTGTACAGAAACCAGTTCTTCAATATATACAATATACAATAGTCTATCCAAATTTGATCATGGTTTTAGATAGAAATAATATATATTGCTGAAAAACTTATAAAACAAAATGTGACAAATTGTGTTTCTATAAATGTTTTAAATATTGATGTAGTAATGTTAAGACTAACCTTTGACTAAACATTTGACATTTTATGACATATAAATCTCTTAAATCTCTAAATATATAATTGCTATATATATTAACTGTATAATATAATTAGCAGTATTTGAACTTTGGGGGGGGGGGCACAAGGAGACCAAGCTAATCTTCATATTTGTCATATGTAACAACTAACAGCGTATCTCCTTATTGTATTCATCAAGGAACGCAGGGAACGCATCCGCCTTGGTTATTATTTTGTATTTTTTAAATACGTAACCTCGAAAAAATAATAAAATTACGAAAACAAATAATAGCTTTTGTTTTATCGTAAAAAATTAGATACAAATCAACGCTACATCGATAAATTTCCGTTATCATCAGTTGACATTTAATTTTATTGATGTGATGGTAATTTTCATTCTACTTCCTCCACTGGCAGATGCAGTATATTATGAACATAAATTATTTTGAATTTTCCGTTATCGTGTAGCTTATTTCGTTTGCATTTTTGTTTAGATAGAAGAAGTTGAATAGAAATATGAGCTTTCTAATAAGTAATAGATAATTAATTGCAGTAGACACTAAAAAGGTCAATTTTCGATTTTCTCAGTAATTTTTGAAGCATAATAGAAAACAATAACCAAAAATGACTAAAATTTCTCATAAATCAGAAAATAATAGTATCAGACTTCAAATTTCCACGTGATAAAATTTTCAAAAACATTTGACCAAATTTCGGTAATTTATAACTATTTTTAAATTTGATATTATGACATGTATTATGCATCCTTGAGAAGCATTTATCAGGTAAATAGGAATAGCTTTCCGAAAAAAAATTCATTCAAGTACTTAAAACTTCAAAGTATATAATACTTTAAAGAGATCAATTTTCGATTCACTCGATAGTTTTCTTAGATGTACGTAAATGTAAGGAAAACTATAGAAAATGTCCAAAAATTGTGATAAATTAGAAAATAATAATTTCAGACTTAAAATGTATACTTACATTAATTATTTTATGTTGAACTAATAAATTAATGTGACACATTTTCAAAACTTTTTGATCGCTTTTCAGTAATTTATAAAAAAGAATTGAAGTTTGATCCTTTATTTACCACATTTTCTGGGAGCAGTTCAGTAAGAATTTTTGGGTAAAAAGTTTTCTAATAAGAAATTTACTTAATTTTTATTTAAAAAAGCAATTTTTGATTTTCTCAGTAGTTCATTATAGATATATTCCTTTCCAGGATAATAGCGAAGCAGTCATTTCTAAATTAAGTTGTTTAGTCGAATGGCTACATAGCTGATGTCTAAATAAATATTTCTTACGATTATATTGCCCTCTGCAGTACATACATTTCCCGATGGGAGGAGTTTCTCTCGATTAAGAACTTTTGAATTAGAGGTGTTAGGTGGTGTGGGTGGATAATGTCTTTTATAGGCTACGGGTTTCTTTTCATATACCCTGAAATGCTGATTTTTTGCCTATGTTCAGAGTCCGTCTTTATTTTTTTGTCAATTAAACTTTTGGTAATTAGTAAAACAAAACTTTGAAAATTCTGTTATGTCAATTAAGTAGTAAAGTATATAGATAATTCTACAGATACAAAATTTAACACTCTAAGACCATTAATTTTTAAATTTTGAAGTAATATCTAATACTAGTAATACTTATAATCGATTTTGATGAACATTCTTCCCGTTTTGCGTAATTTTTATACATTTTTTGTACTCGAAAAGCTATTAGGACAATCAAAATATTACTATTAAAATAACTATTATGACCTCTTTAAATTTTAAAGTACCAAATATATATCCAAAGGCTGGACATAAACGAGTTAAAAATGAAAATAAGGTTAAAAAGTCAAATTAATTTTAATTTAGTTATTAAGTACGCTATTAAGTAGTAACTTAATTCGTTACTATTTTTTTAAACTAACTATGAACTTAATAAGATATTTTTTAAAAACCTTTATGTGGTGATTTTAAGTTAATTTTATAAAAAATATCTAAATTAAGTAAAATTTTGTCCGAAGAAAGAAGTTTTCTGAATGCAATTTTCAGTTTCTAGTTTTTAGTATAGGCAATTTTATTTTTAATCTGTTTTAGTAATATTATAGTTAATAGTACTAATATACTAGTGAACTTTACATAGTTGTATAATAATTCATAGGTGCTAAATTTTGAAAAGTAATGGAGACTCTCATTTCCAGATATATAACGTAATAATTTTAAATTTATAATTATTTTTACATCCTACATTTTTGAAAAACAGGTTTTTAAATGTATGTATTACACAAAAATTATACATTTTTAAGGTTTAACATATTTTATTGTTTTATTTTTTATGTGAAAATTAGGTATAAAAATGAATGGTCTTACAGTCTTTAAATTATCATTTTCCATGTTGGGCTAAGCCTAATCTTAGAAATTACATAGAAACTGGACTTTGTGTCTACTCAATGTAGAAAATATATCGAGGTTTTGGTCTATTTGCTATTAATATCACTGTGAATACAAAAATATAGATATCTTAGCAGCTAGGAGGTATTTGCTAATTTTTTTTTATTGCTCATATTAGACAATTTTACCTTTTAACTAAGTTAAGTTACTTTTTTTTTCGAAGTTAACTTTTAACTTGTAAGTTTGGCAAAAAAACTATTGGAAACTGCTTAATTAACTTAACTTTGGTATATTCTTTAATATTAACCTAACTTGCCCAGCTTTTACTAGATCTAATGTATAATGGTATGCAGGAAACATTTGAAGCACTTTTTCTACTAGAAAAAAAAAACATTAATATTTGGAAAAATGTGGTAAGTGGAATATTTACCAATTTTGCTTTATGTTTATAATATGTGCATTATGATTTAGGTAAATACAACATGAACGATTATTGAGTGGAAACAATTCAAACAATATTTCATTTACTTCATTTGTGCACGATAGCAGTACATCTGAAAATGTGTATTTTGTAAATAACACATCTGTGCGCTAAACAGTCGATTTATTGTAATAACTAATATTTCGGTAAATTATGTCAATAGGTACTCGTTAGGATAACATGTATTTATTTATACCATACATAGAGTAAGATAGGTACCTACTACCTAACCTAACCTACTAAATGGTATATAATAATATACAAATATATCTAATATAAATGATAACATTTATCGTTTACATTTACGATGCCGAGTTAAAGGTACCTATTTCATTATAATATATACCTAATAAAGACGAAATACGTAGATAATACTATATTGCTAAATTATTGTTATTCTACTTTTTTGCGCGTTATATTTTTGCATGAATTTTATATATGAAGATTAGTTCAGATAGAAATCACAAGTACTATAATCCTTTACAGATGCATTATGAACTTATGATAAACACGTATTCATGTAAAAGTGACTGTATACGTATATCCAAAGAAACCTATCGGAAAATGTGCGATTTTATTTAAATTTATAAAAAATACTAAAATATATTGTAATTTAAAATGACGAATATTCGATTGTCAATACACATTTTGTAATTGATTTTTAATTTTATTATTACTTATCACGCTGCACTTTACCAACACTGTAATGAACACTTAATTAATATGTCAATTGATTATAAAATTATAAATTCAAGATATTTTTTTAAAAAAACAAAATGAACTTATCTACATTACGTGAAAGATAAAATTATAGGTAGGTACCACATTATCGAGTGTCATATTGTACATAGGTTCATTAGGTAGGTACCTACGTATAGACAAACGATTTTCTTTTACAAAATATTTTCAGGCATATTTTTAATATATTCATACACATTATCATGGATTAAATAAGTGAATAAATATCACCTAATATTTATATACTATTTTAGTAGGTATTGTTATAATTAAAGATGATTATTATCGATCGTATCAATGTACCACAGTCCAAAGTTCATTACATCGATTGATAATAATATAATATAAAGGAGTATATTATATCAATATCAGCCATTATCAGGTAAAGAATTAATAAGTATATTATACTAACCAAGAAAATGTTCAATGAATACTCAATAGGTACATCCTGCACGCAATCATATTTTATCAAAAAAAAAAAAGGATTTATTATTTTCGTTTACATGCTGATATATATACATATATCAGAGATTTTAAATGGCATTTTAATTAAAAAAAAAAAAAAATCAATATTTTAAAATACACCTTAAATATAATAGGTAAAAAAATCTATTCTAATTTCTGCACGGATCAATGGTTACACAACAAATGCACAATGGTCACTAACCGCTACAATCACTAATCGTTAGTCAATATATTATTACCTACACATTTTTCCACTACAAGAAACATTTTATAAATGGTGATTATTTCTTATCGATATTATTGTCCATAATTTAATAACGAGTAATACGCATTATTATACACAAAACAAAATAATACACGAGTGTACATAAAAGCGTTAATGTATTATTATTATTTTGAAGTAATAAATTTTTTTTTAGTATTTCTAATCAAAATGTAAAATAATATAACTGTACATTTTGTACTACTTTAAGCGATTATTATCTACACTACAGATTTGGATTAACTATTCAAAAATGCAATGCAATAAAACTAGTTAAGAAAGTCTACTTTGAGAGTGGGCTAAATTCTCGGTTTTTAAACGTGGGTAACTCGTATTTAAAAAATAATCTAAAAACATTATAAAATATAAAACGAATAATATCTATCTTTCTAGTATAATTAAATCAACAATGTTCCTTGTAAATACGCAATAAAAATATTGTAAAACGAATAATATAATATATATCTCCTTAGTAACCAAATCAATAAATTCGACAATATATAAAAAAATATAAACATAATCTTAGACATCTAAAACAATTATAGAATTAACACTTGCAAACTTATGAAATCTATTTTAAGGGGTGTGAATATACGATATGACGTTAATATAAATTTAATAATTTAAAAATGATTTTATAAACGGTTGTGTCGGTGACATTTTAAATCCTGAGCGTAACTTCTATGGGTTTTATTTTATTTTATTTGTTGTATGTATCTACAATCTATATACAAAGGAAACTGCCGAAAATAATGGAAAATTTTTTATAATTTTGAAAATAATATTATACTGTGGAAGTGGAAAGTCAATGATTAAGACAGTTAACATAGTTAAGGCTGTATCTAACAAAGATATTTTTTGATAACTTCAATATACATTATACATATTATTATATATACATTTATACCTATTAGTACACCTAATATAGTTATAAAAAATCGTTAAAAAAATCTCAGTAAAAGTTGTTTTATTATTTAAATTTCTATAATTTTTTCGGTGTCTCAGTCACATATTTTAATTTTTAAAAGTTGGTTTAACCTGCAATAAAATGGAAAAATGTATAAAAAGCTGAAGACGTCTAGATACATATGGTAAAAGTTGGTCCAAAAACAAAGTAGTGTAGTATTATTATTTTAATTTTGAAAGCAAAAATAAATTACTGTATTCGAGAAACTATTTTGGCGAAGTTCGGCATAATTTTATTTTATATGATTTATAATAAAATTGTTTTCGGCAGGAAACTTTTCACTTAGACTTAAGAAAATTATTAATCAAAAATTAACCTCTTTAGAGGTAGAGTATCAACTAGAATACATTTTCTATCAAAAAGATCTTTACTTGAAATTCGGAAACTCCTAATAGAGTTCTTCTACTTAAAAAAGTGTATATATACATAAAAAAAATTCAAATTTCAAAATATGTTATAAATTACTAGAAAAATGGTCAAAATGTTATGAAATTTTCATTACACCAATATAATACTTCAGACGCCTGTCTTCAAACTTCTTACTTTGCTTTAGTTAGAATATGGTTTTAGAATATGGTGCAGTAATTTGACATCCCTATCTGATTAAAGATCAATTGAGGATTGAACGGGCTCAAACAAATTTCTCTCCTACGTGGCGTTAGTCCTAAAAATAGAGCACCATGACTACCTCTTTTTTTAATGGCCCATTGGATGCTCCAGACTTCCTCTTTAATATTTTCATTCGTATATCTTCTTACTCCCCTAGAAATCATACACTTTTCCATGTTCCTTCGCATCACACCCCCTACGGTCATAATCATGCTTTGTCGCATATAAATATTAATTTCCCTATTTAAGTTTTGTAATCTTATGTTTATTAAAATGTATTAAAATTTATCAAAATTCTTCTGTCTTATTGTCAATGTTGTTTTTAATGTATTAACTGTGGTAATCCTCCCATGTAAAACTATGCAAATGATGACATTACAATTTAAATAATATGGTAGTGACTCATCCTTATATTTATTGATGATTTCTACTGTTAACATTGCATTATTATGACATTTAATTATGAAATTACAATTAATTATTTGTATAATACATATATTGCATATGAACTACATATATAATATATATTTTTTGTTCGATATTTTTTTATACATTTCTCTATTATTAATAGAATTTTTTTTTTCAAATTGTATGCATATCTATATATATATATATATATATTATAGTTACATTTAGTTATAAATAAATTATAGTTATAGATACGTATATTAATCTATATAGGCATATGCATATTGCATATGTATAATTAATATGTTTGCAATCTGTATTAATAATCTACTCTTTTATAATTTGTAATAATAATAAACATAATTTAATAATTTTCTTTCAAGAAACGTAAAATTATATACTCGAAAATGGTATAATACAAATGAGGTAGCCAATTTCTGTCATTTTGATGTCTGATTCAGGATAAAAAAAAATTGATTTTTCGATTGGTTAAAATATGTGTATGTATGATATAATATCTAAATTTCATTAAAACTAAAATTTAATTTTAAATTATAATTTAAATTAAATATAATATATATATATATTATTATTAGGTATATATTATATAATTAATTAAATTTAAAACTAAATTTCATCAATATTTGATATGTTGTTCTTTGTACAAGGGTTTTAACCAGAGGTGGCTCGAACAGTTCGAAGTTCAAAAAATCGAACCAAACTTCAAGCGTTCGGTTTGGGTTTGAAAGTCAAACCAAATCGAACTCGAAAATTTTTGGAATGGACTCGAGTTCGCCAGACAGGAGTAAAATTATAAGTGATTAATTAGATAGTTGATTATTGTTAATTAATTATAATCAACAACATAACGAGTATTGTATTATTACCATTCTATTACCGACCTATATTACCATCCAGAATAAATTATAAATATTTTAAATTTATAATATTATTATATTATATATATATGGGTACCCGAAGTCACAATATTATACACTTTTATTTTGCGTATATACGTATTTCAACTAAGTTGTCATCTTCAGCGCGTATCAAAAACTAACCGTCTAAAGCACGCGGTACCCCCTAAAATCTCATTTAGATAAATGGTTATTCAGCTGAGATATATAGGTTCCCAAATTTGATCGATTCCGGATAATTTTCAGACTTATCGGTTCAAACAATATAATTTCCAGAGTTAAAGATTCAAATTTTATTGATTTAAAAAATGTAATTTCAAGATTAATCTATTTTAGATAATGTATAGTTTCAAATTCAAAATAATGTTGATTTATCGACTCCATATTTTAATATATAGTTTCCAAATGTCTTCAATTCTAAATAATGTCTATTGTCTGTAAAAATGAATACAATTTCAAACTGATATTATTCAATGTTTTTCTCTGCGTTCGTATAATTGTATAATTGTATAATTGTATTGCGTTACCAGTTCAATAATATTATTCTTCAGAGGATAGAATATATTATATAGAAATTATATACTGGTCTCATTGGAATACATACGAGAGCATGACACATCTGAGTGTTTATACGAGTATTCTATATGCAAGTGCAATGTTGTACTTTTTATTGTATAATTGCTTTTTCACCTAGTTACCGATATCTAGTTACTTAATTCGATTTTAATATCGACCAACGACGTCAATATTAAAAAAAAAAAACCGTTTTTAATTTATATATTAATTCAATATATTGCGATGGTTTTCAATATATTATGTTATAATTATTATTTGTGTTACGTCTTTTGTTAGTATTAAACATTTAAATTCAATTAAATATAAATAAATATATATTTATATATGTTAATAACTGATTATACGAATGACTTATAAATAAATTATTTTCAATATCAATATAGGATAATAGTATAATACTTACTAATGCAGTTGCTTCAATAACCTATATGTACACTGCAATTATAAAAATTATTTTTATGAAGAAAAACGAGTCATAAAATGAAACAATAAAATGTTTGATACATATCAAAATCAACTACCTATATATTTTATAAATTATATTTTTGTCACAAAAATAGATTAAGAAATAATTTATTGATAGTATTTTACTTGCAGGTTACCTACTCTATATTTTTTCTGTAGTAATAAATATAGTTTTATCTGGTCATTTTTTGTTTTTTAACAAAAACATTTTTTTTTTTTTTAATAAAAACTTGTAATTTTATTTTATATTTAAAATATTTCAGATTACACGCCAGACAGTTGCATAAATAGGCTGACGCAGGTAATTACATATTTGGAGGAAATCTTTTGATAAATAATATATTTTATGGAGAATTTTTTAGCGGAAATTAAAAAAAATATATCGTTTTAATAATAGATAAAAAATTGTATTTTTAATCTTGAGAAATCATTAACATTATTTTTAGAATTGAACGAAAATATGCATAATAATTTCTATTTAAAATTTTAATTTAATATAGCCCCAATGGAGGGGGATGGTGGGGAGAACCAAATATCAGATCACAAATATAATTTCACATCATGGCGGCCAACATTTTATATGGTTATGCCACTGATGTCAAATGAAATGTTGGTATATTATATAATATTATATATAAGAACTTCTATAGCTGTTACTTGTCTAGACTATCTGCAGCTGTATGCTATTGACACACGCATATAAAATATTGATCAAAAAGAGAGATATTGAAAAATTCAAAAAAGCTACCTATCTCGTTTTATTATGACAGTGTTATAGCGTCAAACAAAATAACTAGTAGCTTGTTAATATTCAGAGTTATTAAATAACATTTTTGTGCCGAATTAATTTTAATAAATTATATAATACGTTATAAGTTATAAGTATAGGTTATAAGTATAGGTACCTACGTTAGTCATAAACTATATTTACACACATGGACTAATTTATTTATTAATTTTTGTATTAATAGTTTGAAAAAAAAAAAAATATTTTGCACGAATTTTATGTAGTCAGAAATAATATAATATTAGTGTAATCTGTATGCATTTACATAATATGCAATAATATTGTATATATCGTCTAGGCCCTATAGTATATTGGATTTATTTCTTCTTCTTTTAAATCTGAATATATTGTGAAAGGAGAAGTGGCTTTTCAGTGAAATTAACTCACTCTGCGGTATCCATACAATTTAAATATTTTAAACGGGTAGTTTAAAACCTTTCTGGAAACACGATTCCGTACGCTTATTGTTCATTCGAAAACCGGCACGATTCCGTATGAAATCGACGTAGTGTTTCACAGGAAATCAGTGGATGTATTTTCGAATTAAACTGTTGGATTTAGTGAAACAAATGATGAGTGACCCGGCCCTGTTTACAGGCTCGATCGAAAGAAGCAATTTTGTACATCGAACTACAGTGACCGCGTACGTCCCCCCGTTTTTGCAGTGGATTGCGTCACGGAAAAAAATAAATACTAAAATATTATTTAGTTAAATAAAATATAGTTGGCGAATTACTGTTTTATGGGTGAAATGGGTGAAACCACTAAAATTATATAATAATAATAAGTACCTATTAAGTACCTATATAAATATAGTTATTTTGTCTAGCAATATTTACCATATTTTATTGTAATTATTTTCGGCAGTCGGTTTTGTTTACCGTTCTTATATAAGACTGGAGTTTCAAATGAATTCCAAGCCAGGGTAATAGTATTACCTATATGTAGATTGTTGGAACTAGATCCGCAGATTCGAAACGTTCTTTTTTTTTTTTTTTTGCATTTTTACAAGTTTTTATTAAACGTAATTTACTTTAAAATTATAGCAATAATTACTAGAAGTTTTTTAGTTTGTGTTACTATAATTTTTTTAGTAAATCTGACTAATATTATATAGTTATCCCTATACAGTTGGTATAAATAATAGGTACTTATAATTCAGCTGTTTTTATAGTAGAATTAACTATATTTTTTTTCCCGCGGTCCTGTTGTCCTGATAAACTTTAAACGGTATGTTTTTTGCCCTGTTATTGGAAGTGGAGTCCTGTTTTTTTATGATTTGTGGAGAGATCACGAATTACTTCTTCTTTTTTTTTTTTTTTTTTTTCGTTATTTGCCGTTTTTAACGCGATTTATTAAGATTTTGGATTTTTGTTGTTGTCCCGTTTTTTTCATTTCAAAATATGGTCACCTTACATTAAACCCTTATAACAACACATTTGGTAACTTGCGGAAAAAAAAAGTATTACCTCATTCGTCTTATTTCATTGTAGCAACATTGGATAAAAACACTATATGGAATAATTACATAAAAATGGCAATAAAAAGGTAGGTACTATATCGGACAATGAGTGTATTATTCATTGGTGTATAGAACGTAATATTTTAGACAATTATAAGTCAATAATAATAATTGTGGAATATAACGATAAAAATGAGTTTTAAATTTCTAATGACATTTCATTGATAGTGAAAAGGAACTCCTTAGCTTTTATATACGATTTAATTAAATATACCTAATGACAAAATGTATTCAATTAAAATCATTGTAATATTCATGTTTTAATTATCACTTGTATTTTTTAAATGTTTACTCAACAATAATAAAATGGTTTTTAAATTTTAGAGATCGCTATCATTTACAGGAAAAAAATGATTAACTTTAATGTATTATTACATTAGGTATGACGTAGATATCTAATTATTATATTAAAAAATTTATCGATCCAAAGTCGAATAACGAAATACATTTTAAAATAATTATAATAATAACAAAATATTGGTTTTTATAAAATATAATAATTATTTTACAAAAATTACATAAACTAATTTATAATGTACGCACCTACCTGTATTGTTTGTGCATGTTTGTGAAATTCTAATTCTTATGATGAATCTACGATTAGTGAATAATAAAAATATAGTAATTTCTCGTAGATAATATTGTATTTTGACAATTATAAAACAATTACAATTACAAATAAATTACAATACTAATATTCAGTGGCGTAGTAAGAAAAATGTTCGGTTTGGGTGGGGGAGGTTGTATACATGAAATTTGAATCTCAGAGTCTAAATATTGTTAGAAAATTATGCATATTTTTAATAATCATAATCAAGTGCGAATTAGGTAAAAGTAAATACGAGTTTACTAGAATAAAATTGAGAAATTTTTATTTTAATAGCAGTTAATCGAATAATTAAAAATAAACAAGAATTTAGTAAATTAAATTTATATAGTTTTTACATTTTAACACCTAATTTGTAACTAATACTTTGTATTTATTAATTTTTCAAAATTTTAATAATTTCATATTAAAACTAAATGAGGATAAGATATAATAATAATATAATATAATAATAAAACTAGTGACTGACTAGATTTTTTTTTAAATAATGTATAAACAATTTAAAAGCTGTACAGGTGCCTAGGTAATTAAAGAAATAATTAAAATACTTTACTTAGGGCCAGTTGTACAGTGCTCGGTTAAACTATGATTAAGTCTTAATCAACGATTAAGACATTTGGGTCGTTGTACAGTGCTTGTTAAGTGCTTAATCACTGATTAAAGGTTGGTTAAGTTAATCGACCAAATATGGTCGGTTAAACTGTGATTACTACTAACCAGCGATTATATCATTGTCAATGATTGTTATCAGTTATGATTTCTGAATTGATTATCTTAAATTGTGTTTAAATAAAATTGTTTTTTGTTTAATTTCGGATTTCGCAAAAATTTACAATTTACCATTATTTTATTGAAGAATGTTAATTTTTATTTGAATTTAATTTGTTAAACTGAATACTATTTGTCATAAATATGTATAACGATAATTCTATTGAAGATGATACTGATTTTGAGGATAATGAATTTGATCATTCAGCCATAATGATTACCTTTCCGAGGCAACAAAATATTTTCAGATCTCGTATAGATGATCATTTTAATTGGTGGATGAGTTCTTCAACAGATTTCTATTGTCTAAAAATAATGTTCGATTCGAATAGGCGACCAGATCCGTTTCCGTACTGATTGATAAGTTTTAATTTTTTTTTTTTTTTAATAGTGTATTACTTATATAAAGAATTATTGTTTAAATATTAAGATTATTAATGATCCCTTGGTACTTTTTTACTAACGTAACTAGTAAATTAGATTCAGTTGCTGTGAAATTTACTGCTCTATTTTTCTTTACCGGGTTCATAATTATTAATTAATGACACGTAAAAATAAAATAATTATAAATATGTGATGAGTAGAAAAATAAAAAATCATTCAAATTCAAAATCCAAACAAAAATAATGGAATTAATTAATTGATAAATCTGATTTATTAAAGAATTTTCGCATAAATTAGTACCAACTGTAAAATAAAAGCAATAAAAATATTGTAAAATACATATCATATTATGTTGATTAACTGATCACAGTTTAACCGTCCACTGTACAACATCCATGATAATAATCGACGATTAACATTTAATCGTTGATTAGCTAATCACTGTTTAACCACGCAACTGTACAACTGCAGGCCCTTAGGAACTCAATTTAGAAATAACTTTTATTTAAGTATCTACTTATTATGACATATCTAATATGCATTATTAATATATAATATATTAATGCCGTATGATCTTTAGCTTTATGATCTATTTATAAAATAGTTAATGTTTACAAAATAGTGGATATATAAAAAAAAATTAATTAATTATAATATAAATTTCGACAATACGACAGAAACCTAAACCGTACCATTTTTTATGAAATTGTATCACTTTTGTAAACAAGCTATGTGCGTATACTATATAGTTCCTATAAGTTATGACTTATAACTAAAAGACTAAATGATTTTTGTTTAAAATCATAATACTTAATATAATATTTACTTAAAAAATTAATAAGTGCACACGTGTATAGTGTTATGTATGTTGTATACCTTATACCTACATACTGATCTGATATCACTATATTATCAATTATTTATTATATATATTATATATGTCTTTTTAAATAAAATATATATTATACGATACAACAATGTATTATAAAAAATTATATATCATATAATAACACACGCGAATAAATCGCCTAGAGATGATTTCAAAATTGTATAATATATTACTTATACTTGATAACTATACCTGACAATCGCGACGATTTACAGTAAAATAAACGACAAACAAAAACCGTAATAATACGAAATACAAATATCAAATACATAAAATCCGGACAACCGCCTGCGGGGGGCGCTTGTGTTATCTTACATAATGACCTATATAAAAATCATTTCTGGAATATTGTTCAAAATAAGTTTTTATATTACTGTTTTGAAACACGTGATTTTGTACGAATTTGAAAATATATATTGAAAATATAGTTATCAATAATATTTTGAACTGCGTTTTCATATTTTCTTTTTATTGTATTTTTTTTTTTTCGAAAAATTCAATTTTTCGTAGGGAAGGGAGGGTTGTTTTCCCCCGTTACTACGCCCGCCTCTGCTAATATTAATGAGTTTCGAAGGAAAATGAAATAATATTGAACTGAACTGAGATCGTAAAAGGATTTAGTGAGCGGAAAACTAAAAACGGTCAACGTTGAAGCCATTGACGGGGTGGCCTGCCAATATAGTCGTATCCGTTATTTTTATTATTATATTCGACCTTGTCTGCAATGCGTGCGTTGACATAACAATTGCATTACACATAAAACATTTCGGACAAACTCCCCGTCGAGCACGTACACGGGAAAGTTATTTTTTTTTCGAAAAAGAATATTTGTCATTATATATTGTATATTGTTCACTGCTTTAAATGATACACTGTAACAATATAAATGGAAAATAAAATTTGGGTATAAAATTGCATTCGAAATTTCGAAATCATTATTGTTCATTATAATATTTAGGAACGGGTGAATATCTCGGGGAATTTTTTTAAGTAGGTGATACATATTTATTTTAAAGTACAAATGTCAGAAGTTAAAATGCTATCAAATTCTATATATTTTTTTTAAAATATAATTATATTGCAAATAAGTAAGTATAGGTATTAACCAATAATATTACATTTCAAATTTTTATGAGAAATATACCAAACACACACTACATCCATACTACACGTACTAAATACTTATAATGCTTATATATTATATACATACCTACTAATCAAATACTGAAATAATAAAACAGGAATTCTGAATTATTAAACAAAATGTTTATTTCTATAAACTTCACAATCAATATAAAGTATAACAGTTACAATTGTATTATTACATTCAAGTTCACTTTGACTAATTGTAAAAACTTTGGTATATATATATATATAATATATAATAATTTACATTTAAAAATATTAAAAATATGAAAATAACTCACAAGCCACATTCTTCTCGGAAGAACTTTTTAATAAAATCTCTCTTTGAGTATACTGAAAAGTCTGGTTCTCGGTTACGCCTTTCTTTTCTGCTAAATTCTGCTACAGTTAGGTAAAGACGTATATAATCTACTCCGTTCAATGAATCGATTTGATTTAATTGCAATGTGAAATTACTTGCTCAACTGTCAAAAAGAACAGTTATGCATTTTGCAGTTTGCAATGCATATTTGTGCCATTGTCAGGAGTTTCTAGATTGTCAATTTTTTGGATTGCTGGCCAACAATCACAAACATTTGATGTAAACTCTAATATTTTTTTTTTCGCTAAAAATATTCTTATTGAAGATCGATCTTCCTGAATTATTTCTTCAGCAGTTTTCGCTATTATATGAAAGACATGGCGATCTATGAGTTTTAACTTTCAAAGAGATTAGATGGAAGCATAGGCCTTGTTAAACGAAACGTGTGCGAATTTTTAAATTCTAATATTTCTTGAGATGACGTTATATCTTTTGACATTAAATATTCGAGTTTGTATAGAAAACATGCCAAAAATTAATTTGAATATAAAATTGAGAAATTTAAATTTAAAAATTATATTTGAAGAATTGAGGTAAAATATAGGTAATTTGTTTTTGGTAAAAACATTTTTATGAGTTAAACAATTTTGTCTACCGATGTTTTATGGTTTACTCATGGGGTGGTGGTGGGGGTGGGGGGTATTTTCCTTTTAGCCACCTAGTGAAAAATCTTTAAAAGATAAAAGATAATAAAAAACGGATTTAATCGCAATAATTAAATATAATATATAAAATATAGATATAGTTGGATATAGTTGAAGGATGATACCTAGTATATTATATCGATCATCCCGCAGTTCAAGATTGTGACAACTTAAAAGGGCTTATATGTATAGTTTATTTTATTTTTTATTTTTATTTTTATTTTTATTTTTATTTTTATATATATATATTACACATATATTATACCTACCATAAACGCCAAACGGCTTTTAACAATTAGTATAATAACAATATTATTAAAAACATTAATATTAAGAATATACTTAATGAAAATTATAAACAGTAATAAAAATGGTATACAAAACTAATTATAACAAATAAAATTAATTAAGGCCAAATATCGAAATTGTTGTCATTTAAAGATCGCATTGCTCTAACTAACGGATCATTCATTAAAAATTTGATGGAGAGGTTGGAA
>JAIPRL010001108.1:0-96584 GCA_025469235.1 Pemphigus obesinymphae
AAAACTTAATCAACGTAAATATATTACTAAATTAAATATTCGATGTAAATTTCAAGATTTTCAAGTGATTATTTTCGAAATTACGAAGAAATGAAAATTCCCGATTTGACGAAACCGTATATTTGCCGTTTTTATCTCATTTTTTCGTAGTTTTTCCTTACGGATTAAAAAACTATTGAGAAAATTGAAAAACGACCTCTTTTAAGTACCAACTAGATGCTACCGGAAACCGGGTAAGTTTGTAAAGATCGGAGTACTCTTTCTGGTACAAAAAGTGTTTACAGAAAAAAAAAAAAAATAAATAAACATCATTGTAAAACCAATAGCTCCCTCGCTACGCTCCGAATCTAAAATATTCGGAATACTAACCAAGTCTGTTATTACTCTACTCAGTGCTATCGTAATCGCAAATATACATTTTTTTTTTAACTCGAACGTATTTTTGTCTCTACTGTTCCCGTCGTCTGTCATGGCCGACTGATTCGCGTAGACAGCCTATATTATACTGCCTGTGTAATTTTTTAACAGTTTCCACTCGGGCCGTAATATTATTTTGTGGGAGACGAACGCACCCGTTTTATTATTATTATTTTTTTTCGTTTATGGAGACTTAAACGGGCGAGTACAGAGTTGCCTAATTCTTTTGATTCTCCACTTCAGCTACAACAGCCCTTTAACACTTTTGTGTGTTTGGTTGAACGTCCGTCGCGGAATATACGAGGTAAGTTGTCCCAGCACCACCAAGTCAAAAACTGAAAACGAAATATAGATAATATTTTCTAATATATTTTCTACAGTTATCTACAAAATAAAATTCATTTTCTATACAACCTCCCGAACCTAAGAAATATTGAATTTTAATAGTGATGCTGGGGCAACGTTACCTCAGCACCACCATCGTTAAATAGTCACGATATCTACTAATTATATGCATTCAAAAAAAAATTAGTTATTTAACTACTTGTAACTTGTTTAAAAAAAAAATTTTAAAAAAAAAACTCTACTCCACGACATAATTTTTGTTCTCCTCAATAAATTTTATAATAGGTAAATTTACTTTAATATGAATTATAAATAAACTGTAGTAAGAATGCGGTAAGACAGAGACAACAAACGTGTGGGTAGCGTCCTCAAGGAGTTTCGAGTCGGTCATTTTCTAAGGCGTATTAAATAGGCAATTTCTCATACGTGAGAAAATTTTCATCTCAGAATTGATATTTCTACGCTTGGGGAGAATTAAGAATATTCATTCTTGTTCGTAGAAAAATGTAGAAAATAAATTGGAAAATATAGTACTGGTTCGGATACGATATCATTATTGTTTAACGATGGTGGTGCTGAGGTAACGTTACCCCAGCACCACTATTAAAAAATTGATATTTCTTAGGTTTGGAAGGTTGTAAAAGATTAATTTTTTTTTTTTGTAGAAAATTGTAGAAAATACTATCTATTTTTCGTTTTCAGTTTTTGACTTGGTGATGCAAGGGTAACTTTCCTGAATATACACCCGTCGTTGTATCGTTTGTCGCAAAAGCGTACCAACGAAAAATTATTAAACTCTTGTGTTGTCGAAAGTGAAACCGTGTAGGGAAGTTAAGAATGGCCACCGGATGTCCGTTAAAACTGCTTAAGTTTTCAGGGTGTCGATATATTATATACCTACGTAAAAATTGTACATAGGTACCTATAGGTACATGTTTCGGTAGTATAAGAGTTAATGACGTTTTTTGAGTTTTACAAAAAAAATAAGCAATATTTTTAATCCTAACCTATAATGTTTTTTGTAGGTTGTAAAATTATGCATAAATTGATGTGCATATACGTATGTACACTTTAATTATTTTAATTTATTTAATTTTAAATGTTATCATATCATGAATAAAAAGATAAGAATAAATAAAAGATACAACTAAAAAAAAAAAGAACTTACTAAAAAAAAAAAAAAACAAAAAAGTTTCTAAATTATAAATTTGCAGTTTATTATTCAATAAGTAAGTACTGTTATTGTATATGTATAGTTATTAGTTATGTAAATTGTATATATTTATTATATATTTTACCTTGTATATTAATTATGTTGCAATAAATGTAATATTGCATCAAATGTTAAACCATAATTTATTAACCAAAAATTCTCTACGGAGAAACATGTATTGCGGTAAACATTTACTTCAACGATTTATAAAATATATTGGATATAATATGTCGATCTAGTCTACAAGTTATATTTTGAGGTATAATAGTAGGTATTTAATATATTCTGTGGTAGCAAGTACCACAATTTCGTGAACATTAAATTGTGAACTAATAACTATACATTTAAATTTAAATTTTAAAATGAACTTATTGCGTGATAAAAAAAAAATCAGTAACAGAGTGAATATATGGTCACAACCAGAATAAATCTGATAATTCAATGATTTAAAAAAATTCAAATAAATTAATAATAATAATAATAATTAAAGTGTACATATATGCATATCAATTTATGCGTAATTTTACAACCCACAAAAAAATATAATAGGTTAGGAGTGAAAATATTGCCTATTTTTATATATATAACTCAAAAAACGTCATTAATACTCCTATACAACGCGTGTTAATAAGCACCAACAACCCTTGCGAACTCATCGCAACCTGTGGCAATTTATAGCCACCGGGTAGCGTTTATTTAACAGGAATAGCCTAATTTCGTTGACTCTAATAGTCACTGTATTTTTGTGTAAATACCCATTGTGTTTGGACTCTAATAGTCCCACCCAGCTTTTGATGGTACTCGTATTATCATATATGAATACGTAAGTATATTGTTAACCTAATTAGTATATAAGTAAAATGAACGTACGACGAATAGTTTATATATATATATATATATATATGCAAACGAGATCAATATATACAGTCATTATATATTATAATTATTATTATTATTATTAATATTATTATTATTTAATTATTAATTATAATTAATATTATTATTACTATCGTAAATGCCAGATCAAATTTTGATTACATATTATTATTATTATTATTATTATTATTATTACATATATAAACCTATAAATATGTATGATTAAAAAAAAAAATTGTAACGAAATGATCAATATAATATGACGACACGAAAATAATATTGTGTTGTAATCTCTCGTTTATATCTTTCGACAATCGTTATTGTAGACTCTATAGTTGATGCTTAGAAGAGAACACGGTGTAAATTAATTATGTAAACGGTTCCGTAGTATATTTATAGGTTTTTTTTTTAAAACGTAAATTATCATTTTCTAAATAAATGTTTGTATTTTGTTAAAAAATTGTTTCAATTTAATTTGAAGCGACTATATAATACAGTATAGGTATTTACATATTTATTTCGACGTTTTTGTTGTAATTATTTACTTTTAAAAACTATAGAAACCAATATTTTTAGCTTCGTACTCCGATGCCGAGAATTTTGACGAATAAATATCGAACGTATATCGTTATCAGACAGTTTATAATTTACTAACAGCTGTTAATAAATAAAGCGTTTGTATATAGTTAAAAAATAATCAATATTAACAAACAATAGTTGAACTAGTCGACGAGGAAATAGTGGTGCGAGTGAGTAACTTGTGAATTATTCCTTTGCCCTACCACACATCACTGCTTATTCTTTACATTTAAAATGTTTATAAACAACGAAATTTTTATTTCAATCGTTATACAGTAGGAGTAATCTCTTAAACGTGTTCACATGATTTCCCCTGTAAATATAAAATATTTCAAAAAAACATTTTTCGCCTTTGATCGTACTCGTATTATAACTTGGAAAAACTTTTACGTCCTATAACTGTGAGTACAATCCAATCAAAATCGGTATACGTAATATTGTAACGGCTCGATTCGACGAGTCTCTATTGTATTTTGACTGTAATAGTAGTCGTCAACTTTAAATATATTTTATATTAAATAAGCTTTAATAGCCGAAATCGCAATACATTAAAAAAAGTATATTAGTATTTATATTAAACACAGTGACGCCGCGAAGTAGTTTTAAATTACTTGGGAAAATTAATCGATAAAAATCATTCACCACCGACCTCCAACGTTTTTAACGAAATGGTAGGGTGCTTCGCCCCTACCCCCTCCTAAATGGATTTCAATAAATAAACAATTAATTTCATAACCTATCAACTATTTTATTATATATCGAACATTTATTATTACATGTTTTTCGGTACCTATTTTATATTATTTTCATTATAACACAAATAGGGAATAATAAATGCAATACATCATTTAATAAAAAAAAATATATATATTGGTTATATAAATAAAGAAAAAAACTATGTCAATATCGTAATATATTATTTTTCATACACTATTTGAATATTTTCTTGCACATATTAACAAAAATATAAACTTACAGCATTTTCCCAAGTTTATTTATATTTTACACTATTCAAATTGGAGTAGGTACCCAACTGTGATATCTGGAAAAAAAAAATGCCATACTAAATGTTATTAGTAGGTATTACTAGAGTATCTATCTTAAATTCATATTTAAAACTTTAGGTTTTGCTTCAAATATTTCTGTAATTTATTCTGGATCAATTTAAGTGTAAATTTGCTATATATTTCTATTTTTTTTTTCACCCATTATACTTCTTAGTCTCGTTTTAATCAATTTTAGTTTAGAATACGTTCTCATCGGTGAACAACTATTGATACTGGAATAGTTACTCCAATTTTTAATAATATAAATAAACTTGGGAAAACAGTTTTTAGACCAATAGAGCATTAAATTATTCCATTATATTTGTACCTACTGTTTAGCGGGTAGGTACTCATAATTTAAATGTCGAAAATATAATAGGACAATCACATCCGTCTACAAGTAAAATCACGATCACCACGACCACCACCCACCCCAAACTTTGATCGGGCCACGGCCCGACCTGGACTACGTATTCGACGCCACTGACTGTGTGTAGGTACCTATGTATTTATTATTTATTCATATTTACTGTTGAGCCAAAAGGGCTATTTATACCATTTCATTTATTATTTATTTCTATGTCACTGTGAATTTTTACTATTTGTACCAACAATACATGAAATTTGAATTACCATAATATTGAATATTCGATTTACCTATTATAGTTTTAAGTACCCATCCATATACGAGTATATCATACAAAAACACGATTTTATACAGTCCACTACTGTAGCCGAAAAATTAGGTCAATCTAGGTCGATTCTTAGCGTAAACACTTATATTATTCACGATTAGTGTTAACTCTTCCGAAGTGACCTGATCTGTTTCTCCTGCGTCTTCTATAGTATAACTATCCACTACGTCCTTATCTCCGTTTTCTTCTCAGGAATTCCGAGGCATCATGAATGATCTACGCAAAGGCCAAGCAAATGCTCTGGCTCATGCCACTCCACCTGAGTGTAAAATCTATTGACGTGGATATTACATAGTATATTAGCACTGTGGCATGTGAAGTAGATCACTATTTCTATGTTCTTTCAGTCTTCATATTGACGTTACCATTGGTAGAGCACTAAAAGTCTTGAATTTTATTAGACGTAAAACTGAAGGCTTTAACTCGGTTCCTTGTCTCCAACCTTTATATTTCATCCTGGTCCGATCGCTCTTTTAATGTGGTTTTCTTTTGGGCCAAGGATTTTCTTTATCTTGAGAGAGTTTAAAATACGTTTTTAGCTTTTGAATCCTACAATCGTAAGCTCTCTACTCTCAGGCATGAATATTACAATTATTACCAAGCTTTTTTTACGATAATTATTTCATAAGAAAGGAACAAAGGAACAGTTAGTCTAAAGTTAATTTATTTGGTTTTAAGGCCACGAACATTTTAATAGAAAATGTTTAAGTTTAAGTCAGAGTTTATGTTGGTTGACTTGGGCCTGTATTACAATTAATAGTATTACAAAAAAATGTATTAATAAAATTAAAATATATGTAATAGACGCAGTAGTAGCGCAAAGAAAGCAATTTTAAACCGTTCATAACTAAGTGTGCAGGTATAGTTAAAGTGTATGTGATGAAATCAGAAAAAATAAAAAATAAAAATAAAAATAAAATAAAATAAAATATGCTTAGAAAATTCGAAAAATGTTTTTAAAGATAACAACTAGTTTCTACTATAAGTCATCAGGTTATAAATTAATAATAAAATTACCATAAACTTAATTAAAAATCATGATTCCAAAAATGTACCCCTCATTTTAGGATTTTTGGAGGAATCTTTTAGGCGTACCTCTTAGAAGTTCATTTACCAAAAATATTTTCCGTTTGAATCATGTTCTAAACCCCAATTATGCCAGAGTTCTACCAAATCCAAAAATATGAAGTAGGGGAAGTTTTAGTATTTTTTACACTGAAGTACCCTTTACTTACTATTGCACTCTGAGTTCTTTAAAATCTAATTAAGTATTATGATTCCAAAAATGTACACCTTCATTTTGAACCGTGTTCTGTAGACCAATAATGCCAGAGTTATACCTAAACCAAAAATATGAAGGTAAGAGGTGGTTTTAATATGTTATACACTGAAATACCTTCTACCAATCTCTTGTAACCCGAGCTCTATACAGATAATACTGAGTAGAACTTCGTGATTCCAAAATTGTTCCCTCACCCCATTTTGGTGTTTTTGGGATAACTTGTCGGTGTACCTTTCACTAGACTTCGAACCAAAATGTATCCCGTTGGATTGGGGTCCCTGTCACTAATAGCGCCAGAGTTATATCTTAGTGGGGGGATGAAGAGAGGGGAGGGGTAGGAATATACTAGGATTATGTTACTGGATATGAAAATATTCTGAAATTCTATTTTTACTACTGGGTGTATGATAATCCTAGGAAAATGTTACTTGGGGTATACATATACTAGTATTATTATACCGGGAAGTAATAATATACTAGTATAATATTATACCCCCGGTAAGGAGGTATAATTAGACGGTTACACCGGGTTTTGATCTTCGCCCCCCCCCCCTCGAAGCAAAGAAATTTATATACTATTAATCCATAAAGTTCAACGCGTCGTAGATAAACCGGCTGTGAGGTGAAACTCAGAAAGTTCAATTTTTACTATTAAGCCTTCTTAATGATCCACCCTTGACCAACAGTCCTTTGTATGTCAACTAGGTGACTTTGACTGTGACCTGTGCTTTGATTTTCTAATAATCTTCTCATGTAAACTTTGTAGAAAAAACTCTATATGCTTGGCATTCTGAAGATATCAAATCGTTTTTTAACCATTATTATTTTTAATAAAAATAGATTATTGGTGAAAATAAGACACTAGTTTATTTTAGCTGGTGGATTTCCATTTTTGAGGTTTTTTGGAACTTATCACTTCTTTTTATTTTACACTTTAAGACACAATGATTAGTAATATTTTAACAGGTCATATTATACTTTACTCTTCAGCCTTTATTTGAGTGTGCACTAAGTGCACAAAGTGTACAATACGAAAATGTAAATGTGTAGTACAAATTAAAAAGTGTGTAGTGATAAGTACATTTTTTGTATATACAAATATATTTAAATAAAAATTTTTCCATAAAAATTTCATTTTCTTGAATTTATTTTAAAAATCTTTTCTCTTATTATTATTTATTTTCACTACAAATAGCAATAAAAATAACGGTGATGTAATAGGGGTGGGAGAAAATCCCATCACATATTCCTATTGTAAAAGTGTGCAGGAGATATGAATTGTTTTCTAAAATAGAGGCGGCTATACTTAATCAGCGACTACTGTCTTGTTGAAACTATTTTAGAATATAAACGCGTTTCATGGATATATTATATAGTTATGGTATATAATCAATAATGTGAAAATTTAACTTTTTTGATAAATATAGTGACGTTAGCCTCTATGTTATATTAAATGAATTCTAAATCTCAATTACATTTAATTGAAATCGGTTTGGTGCTTTTCTTTAAAATGTAACTGACTCAAAAACCCATTAAATATTTACACTCACCGTGTTATATTACGTATTCGACTTGGCCGAAGCTTTATATTTAAAATACGTCGAGGCAGTTAATTTTGTAATTTCAGACCAAATTTTTAATTTTTGGAGACACCCAACTGGGGGAGGGGCGAGTTTTCTTTTTTTGAAAAAAGCGACGTTAGTCTCCATTCTCCGTGTTACATTAAATAAATCCTAAATCTCAAATTACATTGAAATTCACTCAGAATCAAAAACGAAGGAAATATATAATGTTATTTTTAAAAGAGAGAGAGAGAGAGAGAGAGAGAGATCCGAGTTTGGTTAAGTTAAATTGGTTGGATTTATGCATTAAATGTGATCCTTCGACAGATCCCCCATTACACGGGAAAGCCTATGCGGATGGAAATACCTTTCTGTCTACTATAATAAAATTGCTTATATAGGTATATAATATATTACAGATTTTATGCACAAATATATCCGACCGAGACAGCCTAAACCATCACTGAAATGATATTATTCGTTAAGAAACATGTCTCTGTAATCCTTGTAACCCCATTATAATATACATTATTGGTATTTTTATAATTATTCATCTTCAATCCGACGTGGGCAAATCTAATATATAACTTCGCTATTTAATTTACCGACGGATATTGCTCTCACGATTTTATTAAATATATTATGTCCGTAAGATTGAAACCAAATGAAAAAATGTCAAGTTCAAAACTTGATGATAACGACCAAATATGTAACCAAAACCAACCACAAATATTGAAATTATAATTTACCTACGAGTTAATAAAAGCAGTTTAAATATGGTTTCTTTAATTATTTTTATTTTTAATATAATAAATATGCCTACTATTATGTAATTTATTAGTAGGTATATTTTAATTTATTATCCTTGTCCTTTTTAAATACATAATGTATTCATTCGCCGTTCTATGCATTGATTTTATTTAAAAATTATACTACTCAGAATACTCTGATACGTTTATACTTTGATTATTCTCATTGGACAACTCATATAGTATTTACTTATTATATTTGAGATGATATGGATACAAGTATTATAAGTTCTCATACCGTTTTATTATAATTAGAATATAATATTATAAACATTATATAAATATATTATATTATAATACCATGATAATACTATAACTTATAAATAGTATAATACAATTTAGTATTTACGAGTAATGAAAGAAATATGTAAATAATTTTATATTTTCAACCTCCTCACTAGAAAGATACTTCGTGTTCTGTCGTACACTTGTTGTATAACTGTATTTTATGAATTAATTTTGAATACTTTCAAAATAACAATTTTTATGCACTTAATTAATTTAAGTTTTTCGAGTAGATAAAATAATTATGTAATCATTACCTATCCATTTATACCTATACTATATATAATATTTAGGTACACCATAAATACATTATATAAATAAAAAAATAAATATACATGGTATTAATTCAAAATTAAAATTAAATTCAAACGTTTATTAACAACTAATGTGTTTTATTTTGTATTAACTTTTATAAATTTAATTAATTTATAAATGCATTTTGTTGTGAATTATTTAATATTAATATTAATAATATAATATTATGTTGTTCTATCAACAAGTTAAATTGCTATCATTAATTTAATTTTGCTTTACAAACCATTTGGAACTTCTTGTAAGTCTTTCCACCAATAACAATCTAGTTTCACTAGTTTCATTTTTATAAAATAAACATCCTCACACATACTTGTTTATTTTATTTTAATAATATAACATTATTTTTGTTCTCAAGTCCAAAAAGGTAGACACGTCCAAGTTAATAAATATCAACATTTAATTTTTTTTTATTTGATATGAATAAATAACAATTTTACACTTTTTTGTATATTTAACTGAAATTGAAAATTTGTTAACTTTTAACGTAACTATTGCTTTTTAGTTTTTTCTTATAAACTCCATTATACGGGTTGAAAAAAATTAGTTACCTTGGCCAGACTTGATGTAGTGCCTGGATGTTGATGACTTTTGCATTTTTTGTTTTTTTTTTTTAGAACATCTTAGGTGATGCTTTCCTAGCTAAAAAATGATTCAATAACATACGAATCTAAATAACTAATTTTTATTTTGTATTTTTCACCTTTTTTATTTTTTTTTTTGGAAATTTTTGACATTTTAAGGTCATTTATTGTTATTTTAGGTCATTTTTTTAAACTATTTTTCAATAATCGTCAGAAAACTTACGCGTTTACTATTATTGTAATTATCTATATAATTATATATTTTTATTTTTTACATAAAACCAATTTTCAAATTCAAACTTCAATATATGTATTTTAGTTATTTAATATGCATGTATATTAATTGTAATTAATAAAATAATAACTAAAAAAATTAATAATTTAAGTAATTTAAACAATTTTAAAGGTTTTTTTCATGTTTTTAGTTTATAAATTAAATTTTTATTTTTAAAGGTATTTTTATAAATTTTTAGGGCATATTTTGAGGTTTTTAGGTCATTTTTTAGGGAATTTGTATAGGTTTTTTTGGGCATCAACATCCGGGCTCTAATGATTAATATTAGGTACATTTCTATGCGATTGTTTACCTACCTACTAAATTAAACTAACATTTCTATTATGACTTTAAGCGATAAATATTTTCCTTCATACCTATATAGTAAACTTAATTTATTTAGTTTTATCATTTTACTCGTTCGCAATTGTTATTTCATTAGGTTTTATTACTTGTATTTTACAATTTTCAATATACATATATACTAATATATATCTAAATATCGTTTTACATCAGTCTACAGGTAGGTAGATAGTATACGTACATTAAACGGTACAGACGTATAATGACCTTCGTTACAAATGCACTTAGCAAAGTGTTATCAATAATAATTGTTCAGTGAAAGTGAAGATCCTTGGTACACAACAGTATAATATATTAGGGTAAACAAACATTTCAAGAATTATAATAATAGTAATTTATACGAGTAATAACAGCGATCTGTATTATGGTATTCCGGCTTTTATCGAGTTTCTTATCGTTTACATAGCTCTTAAAAATCTACAAAAATCACGAATCGTCCATCATTCCGTACTAGTTTTATTACCAACTACGTATAGGTGTATAGGCGTATAAAACTACAAGCTTGTCTCCATAACACTAAATTGTAAGGGGGAGTGTTATAAAATCAGATAATTTACACGTTTCATCAGTTAAAATATAGAAAAAATGTAATTGGTTTATTTTCGACACGATTATTGTTTTTTAAATAATGCATACAATATGTGCATCGTGCATTTTATTATTATATATATATATTTTGTATTATTTCGTTTTGAATATATTATGTTAAAATATGTTCGATACCTCGCGGTATCAGATATATAGAAAATAATAATATACCCCCACGCATAAACTAATAACCTTACGTAAGCTATAATAAAATAATAACGTTCACTGAAAATAATAATATCTAAAATATATACGTAACGTTATATTGATAAAAACAATTTATATTTAATAACAGTTATGCATAAAGCTGTAGGTAGGTACATTAAACATATAAAAATTCATTATTTGAAACTTAAAGAATGTTCGTGAAGGATCAGAATCTCCAATTCCTCCCCCCCCCAAAAAAAAAAAAAAAAACCATTACGATTCTTTTAACGTGATCACATTATTAACTCGGTCAATTTAAATGTAATTTAATTATAAAAATACGATTTATTTTATAGAAATATTTTTAACTTCATAATCTAATGCAAAATATTTTCTGGAAATTTTCATAAATAAAAATCAGTTATTAAACCAATAAAGTTTAGATAACACAGGAACGAGGTCGCGGGATAATATATTTTATTGCTCCGTTCCATTCTTCTTAATCCAAATCCTCGTCAACAATAAACTGTATGTTCAATATTTGATTTTTAAACATCAATATTTTCAGAAAATTATTTTGCATGACAAATAAGAACAAAAATCTACGAGATAAGAAAATAGTAAAAAAATTAGACTTTTTTTTGTAAAATGTCTTATCGTTTTACTATTATTATAACGTTGAATTAAATGCCAAAATTGACCGAATTAACGAGCACGTTAAAAGATTCAACAGGTATACGCCATTGTGTACACGTTCGATTAAACATGTGCTTAATTTGGTACATTTTCCCTCCAGTATATATGTATAATGTATAGTAAAACTGGCGGCAGTATGTGATTCTGTGACGAGTCAAATAGCCTTCTTAATGAATAAATTGTTAATATCTACCTATCAAGTTATTTTTCTATAAACCTAATACTTTTATAACCTCGGAATGAAATAATGTTACATTGAAATGCACTCATCGCAACTTTAATTCAACAAACTAGGATAAAACTTCGTATCTCAGGTACTGTCATAGGTATATCTTATTAGATATGCATTTAATACTTGCATATTTATATATAATATATACCTATAAACTATAGAGTGAGTGGCACCACGTGCTTCGAACAGATTATTTCCAAGGATCCACGGTTTGAATAAATAATATGTTAATGTTTCCTTCCAGTCACAAATAATTATTGAAATTAATAATAATTTTTTTTTTTGAGACGAATAAATGGAATTCAATTATTTTTTAAAGAATACGTATCACGAATTCCTTTCTTTCAATAATGTATGTATAGGTACACAGAAAATTTATATTATAATAAAATATAAGGTCATTATAAAAACAAATTAATACTGATCCAAAGTCAGCTATATCGGCTATTATGATGTATATTGGATTTTTGAGGAAGAGGAACAATAAGACGAGGAACACATTTCTTTTTATATGAACAAAGAAAAGAATCAAATTCTTTTAAAAAAACTGGACCCTGCTTTTGAATAAGGTGTACCTACCTACTGTACCTATATGTTCTAAATCTAAAAGTATAAAAAACTGGACATATTTCTACTAGAAAAGCGTAGGAAAATATATAAATTTAAAACATTTTAGTAACATTTACTTTTTGGTAATTTGCTAGCTCATGTTAATTTATTTATCGCAAACATTATTAATTTACTATAATAGGTAAATACAATTTTTAAAATTTCAATATTTGTTCAGATCCTAATTGGCATACAACAAAGTTTGTTTATAACGTTCGAATTAACCACAATTGAATAAATATCATAAAACCCTAACACACCAGCATAATTTTTTAACATCCGAAATCCTAATTAATATATTATATTATAATACCTAGATATCTATAATATTACAATATTGTTGTCCCTTGACCTTTAGTATTTCATAATTGAAATGAATGAAGCAATCTATAGTAGTATAGTTTATACTAACTTCATTGATTTATTACTAATTTATTATAATCATTATTTATTATTCATTAATTTAATGAATAAATATGTTTAGATTTATTTATTGAACCTACATACAAGTATATATATATATATATATATTATAATGCGGTCCCTAATAATTGTCTTTAGACACATTACCATATGGATTTTTGGTAATTAATCATGTCTAGACAACAAGTTATTGAGCATATTAAGATTGAAGCAGATAGAGAATTGCATTCAGGGCCGGTAGCCATATAGTAAATTTTGAAATTGTTATATTGGGATTTTCTGGATGCATTCCAAATATGAATAGTATCCCAGTTTTGACAAAAATTATTTTCAATAAAATTGACTCTTAACATCTAATAATAATAGAATATGGCCTATTGATAAAATATATTTATAAGTAGTAGATATATAGATATTTATGTTATTTATTTATGGTTGATTAAATATAACTTAGAACATCCGGAAATTCCTAAGCAAGGAGGAAAACGGGAATCAAGTAAATAAGTTTGATGCACCTTTTTTTGGAGCTCATTACAAACAAGCATATATATCGTGTTGCATAATTTTAGAAAAATCTTATGAAGTATCTTATTGTGGGCACGGGTAAAAATTTAAGGGGCCTTCACACTATCATTTTTTTGGTCAAAAACCACTCGTTCCAATTCCAACAGTCCGGCACGATGCGTGTATTCCAATAAAAATTTTGAAAACGTATATAGATTTAGCTAGAGAATGATCGAGCCACATTCTTCATTTTCATATTTTATACTACCTAAAATTAAAACAATTTTAAGTTTCCAAAATTGTTCATAATTTTGAAAATAAATATCTAATTAAATGAAAAAAATTTAGAAAAAGTGCTACGATCATTCTCTCGTAAATATTATGGAAAATTCTAATATTCTTCTTCCCTTCGCCTTCTCTCCCAACTATATTTGGGGTCGGCCAATTATGGAAAATTCTAATATTTTTCAAAATTAAAATGAATGAAAATACTCATTGCGACGTTCTGATAGAATTAAAATCGTTCGAATGAAAAAATGTACATTTTTTTCGTAGTTATACCTAAAATACATAGCTGACATGTGCACGCGGTTCCGTGTAATGGCTCCCCGTATACTTTTGATACGGGTTACTAACACTAATAATCACGAACGCCTCACACAAACACAAAATCGTACAAATAAAGTATAATAATTTGCCTAAATAATACTCCTTAGAATTGTGTGGTGTGGAGACTGGAGAACCCTTAATATTTTTTAATGCTGTAAGTATAACATATACACCTTATACCTACTTATAGTACTTACATAATATCACATAGATCTCTGATTTAAAAATCGTTGTAAATCTATAATTAAATGATATTGTTACTGACCAGTAACAACTTAAGCTAGATAATATATTATATATACTTGTATATATAATAAAAATATATATTCTCTTGTTAAAAGTAATTTGATCTTTTAATTTTTAGTATCTAAAAAATCATTGATAAAGTATTCTTCTAAATGTGAGCCTCTATAAATTTTATAATAAAAGATTTAACTCTAAAAATATATTCATTATGCCCCTCTTTTTTAAATATAAAAAAACCAGTGATTTATATATAAAAAAAAAAAAAAAAAAAAACGATCATTAGTTGCCCCTGCAGTGTGGCGTTTAAAAGCCATTATAACTACATTAATTAGGTACACAACGAAAACTCAGACCATTGTAATCAAATTGGTATAATAATATCTCCTATACGATTACTACTATATCATTACTATTGAAATCGGTAATTATTGCCAAACAATACGATCCCAAATGACATACTGCAGTCAGCCGCATAATTATCGTATTTATAGAACTATCAAAAATTACAAAACACCACGAGAAGAGTAAAAGGTGTAGGTACACACTGAATGTTGACAAATCAAATTCATTCAGTATACTATAATGTGAAATAAAAAAACATCCAACGAAAAAAAAATGTGTTATGAATCTGTCCAAGACCCAATGCCGCGAGTTACGGTACTGCACAGAACTACACAATTCCCCCTCCCCTATCAAAAAAAATATACATATAAACATTCAATTTAATTTGATTCTTATAAAATATATAAAAGTATTATTATTTATATTGTATATTGTGATATAAAAATAGATGGGAAAAAAATGTACAAAAATACAATAAAAAAGCCGGGAAACACTTCAGATATTATTGAATTTAAAAGCAATGATAAATCATTTATTTCTAAAAAAACGAATCTGAGCGAAGTTTCGGTGGATATACTTTACTATTACTGTAAATTATACGAATAATATGATAATATTATATAATATAATAATGAACCAAAAATGTACAAAAAATTATTTGGAAGTATCGGGATTCGAACTTATCAAAAAATTAAATATTAAACTATACATTTTAATTTATGATTATTTGATTATTTATACGAATATTAATTATTAAAGGTTTTCAATATTTTCAAAAGATTATAATTATAAAGAAAATAATTTAAATGTAATATAATATTATACTATAACTATAATCCTCATTTGTCTATTAGGTACATTATAACTTATAAGGAATAATAAATTATACCATTCCATAGTTTTTCCACTATTTATTTTTCTTTTATAACAGAAAGGTACAACAATAAAATCCTCATCTGAAGAGTGTACAGTAGGGTGGCCATATTTTGAAAATTAAAAATGGGATAACAATAAAAAAAAGTGGATATCGTAATAATTTTCTACCAACATTTTCATAAATTGGTTTAAAAATGTAAAAAAAAAAAGGTAATTTGTCAATTTTTTACCAATTTTTTGTAGAAAACAAGACAAAAATGGGACCCCACTTTCTAAATCTGGACAAAAAGTGTCCCATTTAAAGTTTTTCGGGATGCAATCAACAAAAACGGAACACCCGTATGGTACGCCCGTGAAGTTAGCGGCGCAAAGTTAAAAGTTTTCAACGAGACCCATCCAACAACTTTGTTGGTCATTTTTTGGTCATTGTTGGAGAGGTTATACAATTTGTTGGACATTATTTTTTATTTTATTGACTTTTTTTAATCGATTTTCGTGAGTTTTCGTCGACTATGGGCCGCTAACTTCACGCCAACAGTGCATTTTAAAACACTCATAAAAATTGATCAAAGGTCCAACAAATGTCGAGACCTTTCCAACAATTACCAACAAATCGAGTACTACATTATAGGATCGTCTTGGATTCATTTAAAGATATTGCGCTGTTAGCGTGAAGTTGGCGGCGTAAAATTAAAAAAGTCAATAAAGTAAAAAATAATGTCCAACAATGACCAATAAAGTTGTTGGATGAGTCTCGTTGAAAACTGTTGATTTTGCGCCGCTAACTTCACGGACGTCCCAGTGCAGGGGTCTCCATGGTTACTATAATAATAATAATAATAAGTTTATATTATTATAAAATATAACTAAAATAATATACTATAATATGATGTCATAAAATGTTATAAGTTTTTAAAAAATGTACAGTAATAGTTATTTTTATTACACCAAGCTCCGCTCTAAATCGTTTTTAGAAATCAATAATATATCATTTCTTTCAAATTTCATATATTCAATACTATACTATATAGTGCTTCAGCGTCCTAATTTTTTAATAAAGAATCTTCAAATTGTTTTGAAGGTTTGTATTTTTTTCATAGGCGATTATCTCTTTCTTCTTCCTTTTTTATACGTACATTGTTTTTAAGCGGACATATTTTAGCTTTTTTTATAAATAAATTCAAAATTTTTTTCTGATTTTTATCTCATAAGTTCATCTTTTAACGTATTAACTAAATTCATAGATGTAGATAGTAAAAATTTAGAATTTTGAAACTCACGCAATAAACAATGAACAGTGCTTAAAATTTGTTCCATAATCCATAATGTGCAAAATTAAAATTAAATTAAATGACGAAAACTTTTCAAGTAAACCAATAGCTTTGGCTGCTTGATCATTCCGGACAGTCAAAATTCTTAAAACATCATTCTGGTGTAGCGTAGTAGTATTTTCTTTAAAGAAGAATGCCAATAGGTCCAACGGGATTCAACGAGATATTCTAAATGTATTTCTTGTAACATTTTATCAGCTTGTATTTTCATGAATAAAACTTTTTACGTTTGACTTTATAAAACTATGTATCTATAGAATAAGAACTATGTATAACCCGTCCAGTTCATCTGCGCCCTTGGCGACCATTACATTTTTAAATTTGTAGGGTTTATTAAAATTGCGGAAGTACAGATTTGTTGCCTACATACTTTTTTTGAGGTTATCTCTATAGAATACTCTCGGCAAGATACTGATTAACCAATAATATCCGTAATAATATAGAAGTTGCACATTTTAGCTATCACACACTATTCAATTATTATTTTTGAACCCCTGATATGGCCAAACGTGTGACGTCACCGAGAATGCAGATGAACTGGACGGGTTATATCTTAAGAAAAAAGAAATAATTTCCTATGAAAAAAATACAAGCCTTCAATACAATTTGAAAATTATTTTGTTACGGGTAGTTTGGGAAAATCGAAAATAATACAGTCAAAGAATAGTATTAAAAATATCAAACTGATGTTCTCTACAATATCATAAAAAGTAAATAGGTATTAAACTGTTAACATAATTTATAAAAATATTTATTATTCACAATGTTTTTTACTTGTATTTTATATCACCGTACCCGTTGCATAATAACATATTTCACCACCGGCGAAAAAATTACGATAAAAACAGTTACTAATACGGTTTACACAATGAACTAAGATCCTATAATATATAATTTAATCTGTGGTTTAGTATGATTAGTATGATTGATATTGTTTACTCAATTTGTTTATTGACAGTAAAATAACAATATTTTTAATATGAAAATATAATTTAATTTTAATTAAATAAAAAATGGTGCGTTATTTCAGCAGGCCAATTGGGACTATTTCAAAAGTAAAGGGTGCACCCTCCCCCCTTCTAAATGATACTCCTGCATTGTTCACTACGCATAAATGCACAAAATCTCATACATTTTTCCAACTTAAATTTAATTCTAAAGATGGTGGTCGTGTAACCAAACGGTATAATTATAAGTATTACATAACACTTCGTAAATCATATTATAATAATAATAAAAATAATTATATAATAATTACTTTAGTTTCAACTAAAAGTATTCCATACACATATTAATTACCTAATTTATTTATTAATAATATTAATACCTAATAATTTATTATTTTCGTATCAACGGGAAAACATTATTAACTTTCTATTTTTTCAAAATAAGGATTCAGATCAGAATAGCACATATTATCATATACATTATTACAATCGTATGGGAAAAACATGATGGGTATCTTTCCCTCCTGCAAGCTATTGGTTTATTTAAAAATAATAAAAAACGTTATTGTCTATAATTTTAGATATGCTTAATTTAAACATTTACCATTTACTTATTTTGGTATGATATAAACATGATATATACATAATATGAAAATATTTTAGCATTTTTTTTTTAACCAAAACTGGAATATTAAATATTTTGACATGTTGAAATAATTTTAGGATTTGGGAATATCTTCACCTAGCTACTGCCTTGAAGATCACTCACGCCTACACATAGATATATTATTATATAGATTCATCAAAATGTAATATTATCATAACGACTTCAGTGTACATATAATATGGATACAATAATGGGCTATAATATTATGAAAATATTATTCACGATTGTGCTTTGGATAAGTGTAATGGCCTATAAAATATATTCACGGCACGACGGAAAAATATACGTTTGCATTACGGAATTTTATCCTCGTCGATATGTCTATAATCGAACATCATAATTAGAGCACGAAGTTATGTACACTATAAAGTAAGATAAATATGCACTCATATTTCTGAAATATGGTATATAGGTATACTAACCTAGTCTATGCATTAAAAAGTTTAAATGTACCATAAATAAGGCAAATATAATATCAAGGGTGGGCAAAGTTAAAGTTAAAACTTGCCAAAGTTAAGTTAATTAAAATAGTTATTTAAATAGTTAAAAGTTAAAAGTTAATTAATCAATGATTTAACTAGTTTAAATTATATCCTAATTTACGTTAACATAACTCAGCTATTTAAAGTTAATATCTGTGATATTAAGTTCACTACTAAGTACATACTAATGATAAAGTGTATCTTGTGAGATATGTATTGTATTATAATAGATAATTATAGATAGTATTTACAATGTACATTGTATAAACAGTTTATACATTAAACAATTAATTTTTTATTCATCATAACAAAATAAGAGTTAATTGTAAACAAACATGTAGACGTATATTGACGTAAATTTTAGCAAATTTGATACAAAATGAAAACAAGGATAATATGAAATATGCACCAAAATGATGAAATGTGTTTTAAATTTGTATCAAAAAATATAATAATATGATATTTTCATCACCATAGGTAAACGAAATATAGAATTTTAATTAGCATCAAAATTAATTCTTTCAATATTCGTATTCTTTAGATTAAATCTTAAATATCTTTTTATTATTCTTTCAATATTACGTGAATGACGATAGTATTTTACGATTTAAATATAACTACTTTCGGTTGCACCCATAAACTTCATAAACTTATGCATATACTGCACTGACCCAAAATCGAAATTTGTGTTACATACATAATACAGCTTAACATAAATTCATTATACATATAGGTAATAAGTATTAGATGGGTAAGTACATATTATATGGTTGGTAAGTATACCTATCCATGTATATGTGAAATGGAATACAGTTGATCTCTCATATACCATGGGCGGTCAAAATCACGAATTCATGTCGAACGAAAGTCGAAGAATCAACCTAGGGAGGACGATGTAATATTCAATTGTTTCGCGAAGAGGAGGTAAAAATCACTCAGATAATAATATAATAATACCATGTCTGCTTTGAAAAAAAAATCTCGTGCAAATTACAAGTATTTCAAAATATTTGTCTACGCAAGAGACACTTGTTTTTGAACAGGTTTTCAAAAAAAAAAAAAAAAAATTTAATGCATTCTCTCTCCATATTGACTTCTGCAGTATAATTCATATTTATGGACAAGAGGCCCGATGCAGGGCAAATTCGAGGACAAAAACGTCCTACAAAAGCGCGAGGTTCGGGGCAGGGGTCCCTTTGGTCCCTGCCTAAGACCGGCTTTGGATTTCTAATCGTTATGTCATGTACACCCAATTTTCCGGTAGATAATGTGATCAGGGGGCCTATTCTCAAAGGTATCGAAAATGGTTTTCGATCAAGAATCAATCGAAAATATTTTCTGTTTCGATTTTCACTAAAAATGCTATTCTCAAACCGTTTTCGACTGCTAGTTCGATAGTAGTATTCAATAATTTACGACAGTGAATTACCTATCGAAAACGGTTTTCGTCACTCGTTTTTATCAATTTTATTAATTATTATTTAGGTATTATTATTTTAATATTATTATAAATTCATTATAACATTATAATTACGGCGTTTGATGACTGTTTAGATGATTATGTGTATAATCAACTAAATAATATTAATATATATATATATTATGAATATTCAAAACGAACCAAGGCGAGTTTTTCAACAACAAGATCCATTTATTGGTAAGTACTAAGTACCTACCTACAGTTATTCAATTATATAATTATAGTACCTATTTAACTTTAAGAGAAATGATTTGAATGACGATTAGCCTTCCCTCTTCGAAGACTTTTTTTTATACTATGAAAGTAATAAATAGGATAAAAAAATATGACGTTTTAAAATATATCGTTATATTAAATCGTCAATAAATGCGTTTTTCAGTGATTATAGTTTAAACTTAATAAATATGATACGGCAAACAGTTTTAAATAAATAAATATTGTTCATTATATTATCTATACAAAAAAAAAAAAAAAAAAATGGTTACCTAAATATTTTATCTATTTCTTTTAGTTTCAAAGTTACCTACATGCTAAAAGTTTTTAAAAATGTTGAAAAACCTTTTTATTCCCCATATTACCTATGTATAGTATATATAGTTAGTATAGTTACTAATTTTTTATATTCCTTATACCTAAGAAACCATGAAAAGAATGTATATTTTTTTAATAAATACCATGATGCCCGAAATCCATTCAAAATAAAAGTAATATTTTAAAGAGAAATTAGTTTTAGATTACTTTTAAAAATTAGCTACATTGTGAAAATAACTATATTCAATCTTTTTAAATACTATATTTTTAATATAATAAATCATGGTATAAACTCCAAAAATATGCACTATTCAAAATTAAACTATCTAGGTACGTAAGATAGATTCTTATGAAATATGTACTTTTTGTTGTTTTTTATAGGTACTTAATATAATAAATACCTATTTATTACTTAATACTAATAAATATTTCATTTATATTATTGTTATTAGTGATAACATTCAATAATATTTGATTAAACGCTAATCGAAAACCATGTCGAAAGTAATGTATTCGATTTGTCAGGATTCGATAGAAGTTTGAGAATACAATTAATCGAAAATTTTTAATCAAATGAATATTTAAGATCGAATAATGTCAATCGAATAATTTTTTTCGACATTCAGATTCGATACTTTTGAGAATAGACCCCAGGATGGTACTACAAAGAGATAATTCTTCGATAGTCATAGTATAGAAAACTATAGAAAAAAAAGGGAAAATATAGTTCCGCGTAATTCTAAAAATAATGGTTCTATAAACTTAAAATGTTCATAGATTACCTATGTATTTTTACATTATTATCATTTATATAACTATTATGTTATATTGTTGAAAATTTTTTTTTAGTAAATTTTTTACAGTAATATCTTTGCTAAAAATCATTTTATTGAAAGAAATATTTTATCATTGTTTTAAAATTCATTACATTTATTAATTTATACATCCACAATAGTATACTATCCAAGAGACAAGAACCAAAATTCCACCCTCAACTGATGGGCTTTTTCTTTTAAAAAATGAAATAACCGATAGGTATATGAACTACATGAATAGCACGGACTTTATTTCGACGGCAAATAAATATATAGTATTTGATGGTATATGTATATAAAATTATTAATTTAGCAGAAGATTGATCACTTTATAATATTACGTCCGTTATAAAAGAATTAAAAATGTATATAAACCTGTTATGATGTTATAATGTGAAAACGCTGTGATAATACATCTCAGTAAGTATACATGTGATGGTGTCGAGACGGTTGACAAAAGCACTCATCGTCGGCAATATTTAAGCGCAAACATGGCAGGTTTTCGCCCGTCAACGGCAAACTTTAAATGAATGGAGTATAGTAAATAATATATTATTAATTAATAAATTAATAAATAGTTATATATTGTCGGTGTTATCAATTTAATGTAATATCTCATATCCCTCCTCCATTAAATATTCCTAAATACGCCTCTGACTCAACTTCGCAAATCATACTCAACTCATTATAAACAGATCAAATTCAAAGCTATCGAATACCCACTGGTCAACCAAAAAACATGGTATCGAACAGAATAAAGCTTTACACATACAAGACCTACATGCTACCGGTCCTTACATTTGCTAGTCTAAATTGAGCTTCAAATATATAATATTTAATCCTATTTAAATTTTAGTCCTGTTTAAATTGCTAAGAACCATGAACTTTCTTGCCGTGTAAGAAAAATACCATTAAAAACTCCACCAATACCTCTTCTATCACAAATCTAATATCAACCATTTAAATGTGAAATTTCAATAAACTACGAGTAAAAGAAAAAATTCTCGTTCCTCACTTGCTCACATTGCAAATATCACCAAATGGTCCATTATTTATATTCGTATATTTATAATTTAATATTTATCTTACATTTAAAAAATATTTTAACATTTTAACATTAATAAAATGACTTATATAAAACGTTTAAATCTTATATTTCTAATAATTAAAATAGTACAATGTTGATGGCAGCTACTATGCATTAAGATGAAAAAGAAAATAGCGTTAAATTACCAAATAGCACCTATTACTTTCTATTACACCCCCTCCTCTTTTTCGTCTTCCTCTTCCCCTATTTTCTTCAATATAAATTTTCTTTACTACTCTTACTAACTCTGTCTCTTCCCTCATTAAAACAAACTCTATCCCTCTCAATCTATTCTTCCTCAATTTGTCTCCTATTGGAGCCACTCGTCCTTATATATTAATTCATTATTTTATCTTTTCTAGTCACTGCTTACATTGCTGATCCATCTTCACATACTCATCTCTACCACACTCGTACACTTTTCTATCTTTCTATCCATTATCAAAAATTCCGATCTATACATAATTGCTGACTGTCACCACAGATAACCACCACTGTCACTAAAGACTATCTAAAAAAAAAAAACTCAAAGCTGAACACTTGTGCATTTATACTTGGGCCATAAAATCCTCAGATTATCCGCAGAAACTCCTTATTCTTGTACTTGCCCCTTCATGCATGTCCTTAATTACATTCACGGGCACCTTTGTTAACCCTTTCTTCATTAATTACCATTTCGAAATCCCTCTATTAAAACCTACACAACTTTTTCTTATTTTCTCTGTACTTCTCTACTAATTGTCGAATATAAATTATTGACTCCATTGTTGACCTCCAAGATATAAATCCAAACTGATTTTTCTTAATAAATGTCTCACTTCTTATTCTCTTATCTATTATTTTTTCCCAAATCCGCACACTGTGACTCTTAAGTTTTATTATAGTACGTGTATTTTTTTGAAATTCTGAAACATTTCCGATTCTTTCGAGTTGATAACCATTTTATTCTGTTTCACACAGTATTTTTTTTGTTTCGAAATCAAATAAAATGTGAGAATTTAAATTAAATATTTAAAAAAATCAACATCTATAATTTGGTTTTCTCATAGTTACATACAAAAATAAAAATGTTATAAAAGATAGTACTTTAATATTTAAATAATTTTTAAAAACCTGAATGACAAACTTAAGGATAACGTGGAATGTATCGTATATATTATGGACATATACCGGTTTAGCGATTCTTCAAGATCAACGGCATAATATGAATCCTGCATTCCTGCGTATAAATTATATTTATACACAGAAGCTGTCACAATCAAATTTATGGTTTTCGCCTATTTTTCACATTTTACGACAAAAACGTATTGCACGCGACCATTAAAAATACAATATAGAGAAAAACGTTATCTAAATACTCTCTAAGGGTTAATATTATGATAACTTAAAAACAATCCATAAACATTTTAATTATTTGATTTTTAATCGTTAATCATAAAAAGAACCTTCGAAACTGAAACACTTAACATGTTTACAAAAGCATACTTTTCCCCAATAAATCGTATAAGTCTACACATATTAGAAGTACGGAAACTATAATTTTACAGCGCTTGAAGTAAATAAAAACCATAAATTCTACTAGAATCCGGTTTCCTATATATATACTGAACGTCTAACGTATATAATTTATGTAATTTTTATACAAACGATTAAAAATTACGTTCGGATGAGTTCATAATACTAGAAAATATCGTTCAATCGTGTAGGTAGCCGGTAGGTATGTTGATAATTAGTTCGAATGAAACGTGCACACGACTCAACAAATATTAAAGATAAGAAAAGTGAAAATATAATTATTAAACGAGCAAATGACATTAATCACTAGACGTACAGTATATTTACCTTACAATATGGTACTTGGTAAAAAAAAAAAATTGAAATTTTAGATGATAAAAAATCGTTAAAAAAATACTGAGTATAAGTGTAACTTTAACAGCAAATTAGGAGAGCAAATAGCAATTTTTCCCCCTTAAAGTATCTATTGGTAATTGAAAATTCAAATGTAGTATTTATGACATATAAAAACCATTAGAACACACTAATACTATAGATTTTCTAATAAAATATTATAAGAATACATATCATTAATTTTCAAGTTTAAAATCCCACTTCACCGTGCAAATATTGGTCAACCATCGAATATACAGTGATATATTTAGACGTAACCAGATATGCTACAAACTCGTCCATAAACGATTTATTGTCATAATATCTATATTTTGTAAGCTGTATGTAAAGGGAAATTCTAAAAAATAATTTCAAGTTAACAAAACGGAGAATATGATGTAATTTAATATTTAAATAGTTTTTCCTTTCAAAAAGAATATTGTTTTCTTGAAAAAATATTTAAATGTGATAAACATTTTATCAAATATACCAATGGTATTTAGTAGGTACCTACCCACATATTTTGTACAAATCGTCTTTAGGAATTATCGTAATCGGTATTAATATAATTGCATCGGCATCCAACAAGCTTCCAACAGATCCATCGTTTATTTGACTTTTGGAAGGCAATGTCATACTGTTATTATATATAGGTACCTGTATCTGGCTCAAAGACAACTCGTCGGCCTTGCCTTAATGGTGGCGTCGTCTTCGTCCCGCGAGCCAATTTCTGATCACGGGAAACAGTATCTATATAAAGAGGACGACGGGGAATGGGGAAGGAGACGAATCGAAAAAAAAAAAATTCAAATGCACGCAATTCGATAAATGGAATCGAAAACGGTCGTCGGCAGCATTATAATCGATATCTAATAATACGATACTGGTCTCGATATCCTCTCCGCAGATCGACGACATATACACAGTAATAATAATATATAGGTAATATTACCTACCTACCTGTACTACAATATGATATGACCACTATAATATTATGCTCGGCGAGATGGAAGAATGTTGTTCGGATCATCTCGCACGCGTTATGCAATTTTTGATAATGTTATATAGGTGTACTACTCCTCGCCACCGCCGCCGCCGCCGCCGCACCGCAAAGCCGACCGAAACGAACGCGCTGGCGCTGGCAGTGCGTTTTTGTCGCTCGAACCGATTTCAATAATCTCTTGTTATGTTTCGCGTACTCGTCGTCATCGCGGCGATTGCGGCCACATCGGTCATCCATGCAGGTCAGTCCGATTTACTATTTATAGTCAATATCGATACCTATATAGAATTCCAACGATGATCTAAAATAAAAGTAGGTACTTGCAACATTTAAAAAAATAACAATTGTTTTATGATTTAAAAACTGTGAAAACTGCGCAAAAATCGTTATAACTACTAGAAATTTGCTTAACTTACTCTATGATAATATGTATAGTCAAAATTGTAGTGATAAAATAAATTGTCGTGTAATAAATTATTACAATTCACTTTTTGAAGAATTAATTTAGAAACCGTGGAGGGCATTGAAAAAATTCAGCGTGTCCAAAATGTACCCAATAATAGAATTTCCGTAGAATGTTTATTAAAAGATCCAAAATCGATCGTAGTATTTTAAAGTGTAGGTATAGTTAAATGGCACGCAAATTCCGGAAGATATACACGAATATTTTGTTAACATAGAAATTTAAGTATGAAACCGCTCGATCGTTTAGAATTTCTTACTGTGATGAAGAAAATATATGGCCAATATGTTACACAAATTTCAAGTTTCAATCTCAAAATTTCATTCAAAATATAAAACACTAATTAGGTACTTATAGTACGCAAATAAATTTTTTTCGTTATATAAAATAAGATATTATATATTTTATTCGTGCGGGTCAGTAACATTTCTATATCCCATGCACTAGTGTCCTAAAAATTAAAATGTACCGTAAGGTAATATAATTGCATACAATGAACATAATATATCATAAAAAAAATACGCTAAAATGCAAAACTATAAATTTTGATCTTACATGAATAAATGTAAAAAAAAAATCAAGATACTTTGAAATTATAGGTATTGATGATTACTATTGCGTAATATAGGACTTTCAAAAATCATTAAAGGTCTCCACACTACACGATTCTAAGGAGTAATACATAGGAAATTTATTATTCTTTCTTTGTCCGACTGCTTGTGGTTTGTCTTAAATTATAATTAATATTAGTAACCCATATCAAAAGTATACAGTAAGCTACACATGCACCCGAGTTCACATATCAGCGATATATTTTTCAATTACAAAAATATGTCTATTTTTCCTTCAAAGTAGACGCTTTTAATTCCATCAGAACGTTACAACGCATACAATAATTTTAATTTTCAAAAATATTCGAATTTTTCACAATATGAACAAGGGAATAATCAAGGCACTTTTAAAAAATATTTTTATTTCATTAAATATGTGTATTTAAAATGTTGAAAATTTCGAAAACTTTTAACGATTTTTATTATTATATAAAATATAAGAATTAAATGATATAGTTCCCTCGAGTAAGTAGTGAAGAATCTAAATACACGAGTTTTTAAAAAAAATTTTCAGAGCACACATCATGTCTAACAATTGGAATTATAATTAATAGTTTTTGAGTAAATAATTGGTGGTGTGAAGGCATCTTACCAAACATCCTATCAGAAAACTACTTTAAGTTTTTACCCTTTTCGGTGCAATGAAATCACTTTAAAACCGTCTTCAAGAAATAACATTGACGATAATATGACGGTAACAGCATCGTTTCGTAATAGGTCATAATATCTTATAATCTAACATTCTATAATATTAATCCACAGTCGTTTTGAAAATGTTATTTTATCACGTTACGTGTATGCGATATGAACAGAACAAAAAACAAAAAATGCATATAGAATACTCTAAAAATTATTTTCGTTTTTTGCACTTTTCGTTTTGGTTTTTTATCTCTCGAAATATTTATCGATCCGGTTACAATGATTTTCGCAGTGCAGTTATTCACACGCCGACATAATATAACATATTATATTCTCGTTTTTCGATTATGAAAACTTTCACATTCAGACTGTTCATCTGCAGCTCATCTATAAATTCTCGATCGGTTGCGCATGCACCCATGTAGTATATACACTTTATTTATTTGATGTTTTCAGCTATAAATTTACACAATCATAACGATATTCTCTTCTCTTCACTTAACCATTTGGTAAAATATAAATTTTAACTAAAATATTATGTTTCAAAAAAATAATATTCAACTTAATGATTTGTAAATACATATAGCGCCCCTGAAATATTCATTCTAGCACTCATGGTTGCCCGTTAGAGATTTAAAGAAGGAAACATTATCTACCTGGACAATCTGCTAAAATTATTGCTAAAACTGGTATTAAATATAAAAGTATTATGATTTATTGAAGTTTATCCTTCCTTGAAATTTAACCTAAAGCACCCATACGAGCATTCATATTTTTGCATATTTGTAGGCCAAAAAGATTTGTTTTTTTATCATTATTTTCATTAATAGATATTATTGATAACACTTATCAATTATAAATAAATAAGTTAAGTTTATCTCAAAGAATAAATTAGATAATTCGCAGAATCGCTTCGAAAACAGACGTATCAAATAGTATTTGATTAATATATTGTTATAACAACTAGGTAGGTACTTAATTATTTTTATTAAGATTCAGAATAGAAATAGAAATTCAATATTTGATAAAACTTAAAAGTATTACATAATGTGAAGTTTAAAATCTTTATATCCCCGTTAAGTCCATCCTCATAATTCATTGCCTTAGTTACTAGGGAGTGGAGAGATCGTTGATTTGACAACCGACCGTCCTTACAATTGTCATTGTCATAGTCACTAGGAAGATTGTTGATTTGAAAATGGATTACTATCTCATATTCAACTATTTACAATCGATTGTTATTCTATCATCGATTATATCATATTTTCTTTCATAATATATTAAAACCGAGGAATCTAATAATATGCTTAAAGAATGCGTTTTTCCAGTTGTTTAACTTGCTTATAGTTATTAATCAAGCATCACGTCCAAAAATTTAACTCAAATTGGGCCCATAATGTTCACTAAAACTTCATTGTTATATATTCATATTAGCCACATACGACTACATATTATTTTATGTGTTCTAATGACATTTTAAAGAATCTCCAAAAGAAATGTACAATATTCTCTCTAACAACAACAAAGTATACGTATGATACGTAATTTTTTAATATTGCGTAGGAAGTTTATAATAGCACATTAGGATTGAAATTGAACTTCTTAAACGTTATAATAAACCGCGATTATTGCTCCAGTGTTTCGTGGGAGTCGTAGACAATATAAATGATCCATTATAGTTTGTTGCAATTTACTTTCATATAAACACTATTATATACACTATGGCCGAGATTTGCATTCATGAGAATACTACGATTAAATACGTCACAGTAAATTATGAGTAACGTGCACATAAGTTTTATAAATTATTCATTGAAAAAAAGTACTCAGGTTCCTGTCAAGATCACCAGAAAATGAGTTACCTACCTATATTTTTAGTGTCGAAATAAGAATAGTAAAGTTTATTAAATTCAATTTTCTAATATTCTAAATTCTAAATTGTCTGCAAAATCATAAAGTAAACAATTTAATTTCAAGCAAAACCATAATAATATTTATTTATGTACTCATAATATTAATAGTATAATTTAATCATTTATTTCCAATCTAAACAGACACGCCCAATATAATATGATTATATATAGGTAATTACTAATTAATAATAATAATAAGAACAGACATATATATATATATCTATCGAAATTTTCAATTAGATTTTCATAAAGATAATTCATTCAAAATAATATAGTTTAACTTAACTATGACCACTATACTAATCATTTCACTTTCCGACTATTTTAGATTCAGAGTAAGTATAGCAAAAAATGTATTAATTTTACAATGATGTGTTTTGTATATGTGTATACACTTTTTGGGTATAGAAGGAATCGAATAGGATTTTTCGAGTAAATAGATTTCTGATTGACAACTCATTCTAGATGATAGGTACTTTATAGAGGTAATTTTTCGGTATTCGTGATAGTTGTCTGAAGCATAAATGAAACTACCAAAAAATAAAGGAAAATTATTATAAATTGAAAAATAATTATTATAGGTACCACTCTTCGCACAAAATCGTTTTACACTGAATATCGCTCGAATTTTTTTTCATAAAAACCAATATTTTTTTAAATATATCAATATATTTTTTATTCAACTTTTTTAGAAAATGTACAAAAAAAAAACTATTGTAATTTACATTAAAAAAATTATTTTTATCTTTAAACAAAATATTACATTACCATTTTTAATATTTTTTTTTTTCAAATATTTTAAATCAATTACCTACTAAGTAGTAAATTTCTTATTTAGTATACCTAATTGATATTAAATTAATTTTGAGGGAGATGTTTAATTTGAATATTAATAATAATACATACGTCTAATAAATAGTATACGAGTATATATACACTATACATCAATAATCCCTATTATTTTACCTGAAATAATATATATTATAAATACATAACTAATAAATTTATTTAACCGAAATGAATATATATTTTAGATTCTGAGCGAAGCGAGGAATGTATTTTAATTTCAATATTTTATTTTATATCTACGTTATAAATAAGAATATTCACTCTTTAAACTTATTGAAATTTATAACAAACTAAAATACAAAATTTATAATTAAACTTAAAATTTAATAGCATTTTACAATAGTGGAATTTTTATACAATCATTATATCATAATGCAATTTTAATTCATTGATCACAAGAAGTCAGTTTACTGAATTGTTTACGCTGTTGAATATATTTAATAAAGGAATGTATGAAAAAATGTTATCGGTTATAAATATTTTTAGGCCTTACATGAAAGTAAAAAAAAAAACCGAGAATAATATAATCCAAGGTTGATATACTGATTTGGGTTTAGGAGAGAAATTTAACGCTAAGAAATTTCACTAGACCAAATTTAAAACTTTTATATATGAAATTGGTATTTGATAAATTATATTATATATATTATAATATATATAATATATTATATATATATATACCTATATATATTATATATACTATAATTATATTTACGTGATATTTTGAGTTTACTGCAAGGACATATTATATAATGGATAATCTATATCGTCCAAGGATGATGTCCTTCAAGATAATCCAAAATGTACTGGGAATTCGTCCAAAAACATGACTCTAAAATATTCTGCAAATACACGTTATATATTTACCTTAACCTTTTATTTTTAAATAATTTACAACTTTTTAAAATATTATATAACTTTTCTATTCACGAAGATGACACGTTTTATCCATAACTGCGAACATAACAATTATTGTAATATCGACTCTAATATTATATTATAATGTTTTTAATGGATCACTGATTTCGAATAATAGGGTTCTATCGTGCAATTTTTAAATTTATTAGGAGGATATTTTTAAGATTTAATTTTCAATATGTTTCATATACCTGTACTATTACAATATATAGTAACCATAAGCTATAGCAGGTAGCTATCATCTCTTTATGTTCTACATTTTATTTGTCAATGGAACTAAACATTAATTTTTAGCTTAAAACATGAGTAGGTATATTTAAAATGCTAATAAGATCATAATATAAAAAAGTCAAATAAAAAAAAATTATATTTAAATTAAATTTAGAATTATATAGCAAACGATGTTATACTATCCAATAACACCTATTCGAGTATTATTAATTGAATTATTCTGTTTTAAAATTAACGATAAAATCTGAAGGATGTTGTTATAATCGGATCAAACAACATTAAATAATTAAATGATAGTATCGTACACAAATGGCTTTTTATTAGTAAAATATACAGTTTTTCGTTCATATATGTCCTAAGGATATACCTACTAGTACCTACAAGACTATCAACGATTCACCCAGTCATCATATTCTCCGTTTATGGGTGTATAGTGTATACTGTCATAAATTAAATATATATATATATATATTTAATCTATGATACTGTATAGTTGTTTTCGCTCGCAAAATGTCGATGAAATGCCTTCAATGATATTACATGTAGATATATATATTATAATAGTAGTTGTCAAAATAAAATCATCACAATCGCCAAACAAACATTTTAAAACATTACTACACGGAATTTAGACCCGGGTTTTCACCAACTTAGTTTTCTTTATATATAAAAACTAATAATATAAATATATAGGTGCTTATACAATATGTTGTTTAAATTATATACTTATTATAATATGTTATAACCTGCTACAGGAACACGACAGACATCTATCCAAAATTTAGTGTCAATCTCAATCGATTAGCTGTATATATAATAATGTTATACCTATTATACTCTTGAATAATATATAGATATATATATAGATATTAAAAAATGTATTCCTATAAAAGTTATAGATAATGTAATAACATTTAATATAAATATTTTATATAGATAAAATATATACACTATAAAAAAATTTCATTTTCCCTACAGTTTACGAAATATTTACGAAAATTTCGAAAAATGTCCATAAATACTGAAAAATGTAATGAGTTCAAGCTTCACGTTTGAGTCAATACGGTTGACCTAATCTGATTAGCCCAAAAAAATTTACACACAATTTAAAGACCGAGACCATATTATATACATTTTGAAATTGAAAGTTAAGGAACACCCCAATATAATATATGCATAAATAGATATTGCCTATTCAAATTTTAAACATAAACCACAAATCTATGATTTTTTTTTTTTATTATATATGATATATTACTTTACACTTTATACAATATACAAAATTACGAGTTAAATATTATTTTTATAAAAACATCCTAAATATTTAATGAGAAGAGGGGGGTTTTAGTAGTACCTAAGTAGTGGGTTCAGTCCAAAAGAGCTGGTTTAGAGCTATTCATCTATAATACCGGGGAATTTTTTAATTGTTCGGATTATAGCGTTTTTTAAAATTTAAACTACAATACTTTTATGATTTAAAATATGTTTTCAATTAATTTATTAATTTACCCATACAAATCTCGTTTTTATCTTCAAATACGCGTATTAATAAATATAATGCTGATGAATTTGTGTATGAAAAAAATCGATTTTAAATCCTTTCGGTTTAAGCCGGCATAATCGTTTTTGAATCGTAACAACACGCCCAGATTTCACGCAGAACATCACATACGGCCCGATCATAAAATATAAACCGCGGGCTCATCTCTCTCGCCAAAGCCACCGCCACCGCGTGATTGCCTCAGGTTGAAATCACGACCCCCCGGCTTGACCTCCGACACTCGTGCCGCCGCGTCGTCGTCTAGTCAACTCTTGTAGTCGTCTCCGCAAAATCTGAAACTGCATTGTCTCGCTGCCGCCGCCGCCGCCGTTGCATAACATCACCTCACCAACTATCTATATGCACAGATGCAATCCGACCTGTTTCCGCCAGCGTAAATTGCATGTCCTGGATCAAAATCCAGGATAGGCCTCGCGTAGATTTTTTTTTTTTTAACCGGTAAATTGACTTTTTACCACTATTATATATATTTTTGTTTTTTCCGATAAAAACTTTCTTTTAAGAGAACACATCCGTTTTTTTTTTTTTTTTTTTTTGAAAAGGTTATACTTATACATAATAATATATAAACAATAATAAACAAATCTTTAAAAAATCTAAAAATTAAACTATCTATTAAAAGCAGTTTAACTACATTTTTTAAAAGTGATTTAAAATCAGTCCTATGTCAATAACTTTATTATTATTAACCTTTGCGTAGTCCTGAAATTTCAAAAAAAAAAAAATCTTCGTGTTTCGTTAAAATCGTGACTTTCGGAATGACTGTTTATTTAATTTTTAATTTCTATTTCATTGATATTAGAAACACTACATGATTAGTTGATGAGCCTAATAGTTTCAATGGTTCTCGCGCCATAAATAATTGATAGAAAACTTTGAAATTGTAAACATACACGTTACAACACAGGTACGAAAAAAAATACTATTAACGGTTTAATGATTAAAAATTTAATGTTTTAAAAAAAAATTAATTTCGAAAATCTTACCCAATAAGTACTTGGGATATATTGACATTTTTTTGGAATAAATTTACTAGAACATTAACTGTGTTCAATTTAATTTGAAAATCCATACAGTAAATTAATATAAATATACAATTTTATTAAAAGCGTTTTGAGAACCTATTGATTGATTATTTTGATGAAATTAACTAATCTATAAATATAATATACCAATTACCTGAGAACATAACACGTAAAATAGGGTATGACATGACATATTTCCACTTTATTATATTATTCTTCTATAACACTTATCTATTGTAACAAAATATATTCCGTTCATAAAATCTCATAATTTATAAATACAATTAATTAACAATTTAATCAATAATATTATGTCAATAACATCCAAGCTCTAGTTATTTCATACTTATATGTTATGGTTATATATAACCATACCCATATGTTATTGTCTTATTCCTAATATCATGCTTGTAATTAATTGTTAATGTCAATTGATAAAATATAACTTACCATAGTTTCTACAACAAGTTAATTAGGGCACTTTATCCATGTTTCGTTGGACATTTTTGGATACTTCTTATAGGTCTTTAATGGTTTATTATTACCGTATTTACCTAAATATTATTGTTGTACTGTATATTTTCAATAAAAATATTTTATTTTAATTTTTCGTCAAGTTAACCATTTGTTGTAAATTTAAGAAAAACCATAAAAATATTAAAATTTTCTAATAATTTTAAATAATGACATGTTAATCTACTCTATAAATTAAATTTTAACTAAATATACTCGTATAGGTATATATTTTTATATAACATCGTTGTTTTAAAAAAAAAATATTCATTATTTACAATAAAATCAAACTTTAATCAGTTATTATCCAAGTCAACTGAATTTTTAAAAATGTTATAATAGAATATTGCAATAACTAAATTGACTATTTGTGAATCTAATTACAGACTTACGAACATTCAGTATAAATAATAATAATAATAATATGTGCACTCACGTATTTAAATTAATATTATAGCATTTTTAGCATCTATCGATTCGTTCTCCACGATTTATCGATTGAAAGCATATAATATTTATGATTTATCCATTATTATTAAAAGCCCAGTTCACCGCAGGTTAATCGTTTAACCTTATGTTTATATGCATGTAAAAATGAAAAACAACTAATATACCTACATCGTTTGATTTAACGAGTTTTTTTTACTTTCCCATGTTGATAATGTATTTCATTTACTGCAACTGCATATATTGCTATATGATTTTTTTTGTTAATGTTAGTTAATGTTAGTTTTCAACAAGTCTAGGATAACAGATACCAACATATTAATTAACCGAAAAATTAAATATATGTATTATTTAATCAAAATCACATGAAATATACATAAAATACACATTATTGCAAATATTTAACCAATATACCTATGTATATAACGTTATTACGTTGATAAAAATGTAACTTCCCTAATAATATTATAAAATTTTTATACTAAATAGGTACATTATTACTAACAAATATTTTTTTTTAATTTTTCATATATTTACATAACTAACAATATTATGATTTAATTATTTTTGAATGAATTATGATTTAGGTATACCTAATTGAGTTTTTATAATTTTAGAGAATGTAAACATTTTTTTATACATACACTACAATACTTACACTTCACAAAAACATTAAAGATTTATTAACTAATAAAGTAGTAGGAATATAAATTATTCATAAATATAAAATGAAGTCTGGTTATTTTTAGCGTAAACCGATATAAATAGTAAATAGTAAATACTATAAAGACAGATTCAAAAATTTTAAATATAGAAATATTATTAGAATATCATTGTTTATTTTTAAATTTTAATGTTGTTATTGTTACATAATACACAATTGAGATTTTAAGATTCAAAATGTCATCATGACCAAAGTGATGGTCATTTAACACAACGTAAAAGGTTATTATTTAATTATCAGAGACTACCGATTAAAATATTGGCATTATAATAAACCATTGTCGTTTTACAATCTATAGAATACACTATGAACACAAATACGCTTTTTCGCTTTTTCGCACATTAATAGTAATAAAATAATATATATAGGACATAATTTGAAAACTAGAAGTAACTTTGGATGATGTCAACAAGGAAATCCATAAATCTCCCGCTATATACCTTTTTATTAAAAATCGATTAGCAATTTTTTAACACGCTCAAAATGATTACTTTTTTCACATTCTTTTAGACAAATCTTATCTATAAACAAATAATAATAATTATATTACAATATATTCGTGATTTCAATACACTACTAATTTTACATAACGCATTTTTACATAAATAATAATAATATTGTTATTCGAAACCTATTGGGTTAATATGATAATTTTTCCCTCTTTCCCCTTTGCCAACCATATGAAAAAAGGTCAATGATGATAATTACTGATAAGCTTGATATTACGGCTTGGCACCGGGTATGCGTATTATTTTGACAGCAAACGATAAACATCGACTGGCATATATCGCTGACTTAAAATTAGGGTATTATAATATCGTAGTATTTTTAATTATTTAAGAAATCGTTTTTTAAATTCCATCTTCCGTATACTTTATATATTAATATTAATGATAGAAAAACTTTTTATTATCTATATTTTCTTTGTAATAATCATAGGCGCCAGGTTTTGAAAATTTCATGGTGGGCTCACTATTTTATAAACTCATGTATTGTTTTACCTAACTCTTACCATATATTTCTTATTTTTATTTTCCTTAAATTGTTCGTTAAATAATTAATAAATTATAGTTATTTGTTGTTTTGTATGTTATAAGATTTTTAATAATATTAATATCATGCAAAATCACAAGACAAAAATTTAAAAAATGCAAATTTATTTTTTAAATGTATATATTTTATAAAGAAAACATATTTTTTTGCACTTTGGAATTGTTAATAAATTGGTTTGCAACAATTTCTACATTTATTTCTTCATCGCGGTGAACATGAATGGAAATATCATTCAAACGTATTTGGCCCATTATAGACCTTATGTATGTCTTAAGTCTGCGAAGTGCAGAAAAAGATCTTTCAGATGTATATATGACGATACTCGTATAACTAAAATTATAGGTACATAATATTTTGTTGAGCTTCGGTAACATTTGAAGTAGTGCATCATCGTTTTTCATTAACTTCAAGACATTTTCAAAATTTTTAATTGGGACCTTGCTTGATTTTGCTACATCCAAAAACATATCCTTGTGTAATTTCAATTTATCACCATCAAAATCAGATCCATAATTTATTATTTACCTTGTTATTAAGATTTATATCTGTATCTTCAACGTCGTCATTATACATATATTATCAACGATATTTGTAGTTTTAACACTAAAATACTAGAGTAAAGAATTTTATTTTACATAAAATATATTATAATATGTTAATTAAAAAATTTTAATTTAGTATTTTGTATTTTGAATCTTTATAAACAGTTTAAATGTGATAACAAAATATGATAGAAGGTTCACGATCTTGGTAAGCGGTGACGGGCCACCTAGATCCCCGGTCAACTAGAACTCTATGGTTATCCGAAAAAATGTTTAGGTTAACGGTAAACTTGATACCGTGTAAATGATAACAACATAAATTTACGGATATCAAAATAAAAAAAAACATTTATTTATCTCAATTAATTTGTTAAAAATAAAATTAATATTTTGTGGATGTATATTAAAAATATTGATTTTTTTATATGAGAGTCGTGGGGAGGGGCTGAGCTTCGTCTTATCAATTTCATGGGGAGCTGCAGCCCCAGAGCTCCCCTGTACATGGCACACATGGTAATAATAATCTACAAATTTATCTTTTAGCTTGAAATATGTGTCTTTAAAATGTTACCAAGGTGGTATAAAAAAATCAATCTTGAAAAAATTAAATTTAGAGAATATTGGTTTTAAGCCAGCAATATTACGTGTATACCTGTTATATGTTATTTCAGACGGTGCAACGCGGCGCAGGACGATCCGGAGGCAGTCACAATTTTTGGCCAGCAGATACGATCGGGAGACGGCCATAAGTATGTAGGCGACACACCGCTTGAAATTTATTGTCAAAATGTATCTAATTTTTGACGTATTCAGGTGGTGACGTTTGTCCAGAAAGAAACGGAAGGTATCCGTTGGGCAATCAATGCGACAAGTGAGTTTCGATGATGTCAGAACGGGAAAAAAATGAATAAATAGAAAAAAAATAGTATAAATTAGGTTCTCATTAGCCTAAAATAAAAATATTGTGCCATAATATTTTTAAATTGTTCAAGAAAGTTTTTTTTAAATTAAATCTACAAAAAAATGTATATGATAGATTTTCATGTTTCTGTAATTAATTTCTGTAGAGCACAAATCATTTTGTCTACTATATTTTGTATAAATTGTATTTTTTAACATTACTGCAGCCTGAAAACCCCTTTTTCTCGCAAAACAGTGGTTTATGGGGAAATAACGCTTATGTGGCGTACTCTCAAGGAAGGATCTGTAGAAAAGTGAGTTTCAATTTTTATTAAACGCCCAACCCGAACAACTGGTCCAAAAATCTGATGTTTTCAGAGAATATTCCTGTAATAATATTGACGTCCCCAATGAAAAGATTTTTCGGTAAAACCGTACACGTGCGAAGCCGGGTAATTCGTCTGGTATACTTATATGTGTATAGCACGTGATAAATATATCTTCTATTTATTTTTAATTAGGTGAGTTAATAAATAGATGAGCTATTATGATTCAAATATACGATATCTCAATAAGATAGGTAAAAAAAATGTTGTTAAATAATAAAAACATTAATTTTGAAATTAGAAAAATTCTAAACAATATTTAGGAACTAATAGAATTAATAAATAAACATTTTTTTTTAATGTATCATGTACCAATATATACCTAATATTATGTATACATTTGTATGTATCAAAATAAAATTAATATCGAGTATCAAAATTATTTTGTTATCGTCCATTTTTAATAGTTAAGCACAAAGAAAAATAATAAAAAATTTCACATTATATGAATATATATCTATCTATGTATAATTATTTAAAGTCGCAAATTATTTTTAATTGAGACAAGTCGAATTTTCCAAAAATGTATTTCACTAAAAAAATTTACTTTTTCTTTCCTTCTGATTCATAATAAACAATTTATTGTAGATACGTATAGCTTTTGGAGTCCAGTTACTAGTTAATTTGTTTACCGATATTCATTATCCCATATTATGATTATTTTAAGATTAGGTATTAATATATTATTAATAATAATAATATATTAATATATATTCTATTCTTGCTTTACATTCAATATATAATGTACCTATACTAAATATTATACTATACTATATATTGTCAGATATTTACAATGCGAAAATGGCATACCTGCAGAAAAATTATGCCCTGACGGACTATTTTTCAACTCTAAGGCATCAATATTCTCTTACCCATGCCAATATCCACCAGAAGTAGATTGCGAAGGAAGAACACAATTACGTAAGTTATTTGAAACTATAATTTTTATAAGGTTTCAATTTTTAATGTTCATGATTCCAATTTAGTCTATAATATCTCACGCAGCACGGTATTTACAAAAATATAATTTGAATGAATTATAGAAATCAGTATTTACCTAACCTACATTTTATTCTTGTTCTAATAATATTTAATTATACCCTATCGAAATGTTCTTAAATTTTTTCCAGAGAATAAAATAATAATCTCATAATATTTTAGGAACACTTTTAGACGGGAAAAAAAATTAACGTTTAAGAGCATTTTTAATGTATGTTTTTAAAATATTATTGTTTTAATGTTTTTAAATCATTATATTGGAAATCTATTGTAAACTTTAATTTTCTGGGCTAAAAATAATCTTCTGAACCTATTTTAAGAACATTTTTCTTAAGCATGCAAATCTTGCAATCATGATTTTTTTTTAATTTGGGATTTCACTGATAGAAAATAGTCTAATTTATGTAACCTTTGCAGAACCACCACAACCCACTAGCGACTGTCCAAGACAATTCGGATACTTCCGTCTAGGCGACGAGACAAAATGTGGTCAATTTTTAAATTGTGTGAACGGAATAGGATACAAATTTGACTGCCCCGAAGGATTGGCATTCAACGAGTTGACGTTTAGATGCGACTGGGCTGACCAAGTAGACACGTGCGACGCAGAAGGTAAAAAATTACAGTATAATGTTATTACCTACATTAATAATGTTATTATAAATCAAAGTGTTATTTCCTTAGTAAAAATTTGAATCCAAAAACATCTTCTATATACTATACCCTTCCAGCTCAAATATTATAATATCATTTTTACTATCAATAATTTTGATTTTTAATGACAATTTTTAACAGTACCTATACAGAATCATTAAAAATATATTGTTATATTAAAATTATACCTCATGAAGTATATGGTTACATCACTATATGCGCATATAATACAATATGCATTTCCGCGTAGTAATTCACATTATAAAAAACCCGATTCGTCGTGAGTTTACACTCCACGTAGTAATTTATTTTCATTTCTCAATGAATTATTAAGTACATACGTCCAAAATGAACATTCAAAATTCGCTTTAATAATATAAAATATCAAAATTATTTTAAATTCACAGAATTTAAATAAAATATTTGTGAAACAAATTGAAATTGAATATTGATCTATAAACTTTAACAAAATACATGCCAATGCCTTATACCCAGTGTTCTAAAATATTTGAATAATTTATTAAATTTGTTTATATGCATGTTTTTAGTATTTGTCATTAAATTTAAATATTTATATGTATTTAAATATTTTATCTAAAAAACTAATCACAGAATTATTTTTTTTAAAGTTAATAGCAACAAATTTCATTAGATTATTATAGGTACAAGGCAGAGCAAATTGACCAATTTTTTAAACTCAATAAATAAAGTTTACTATATATATATATATAGGTACATATATAAAAAATGTGAGTTAAGTTAAAAGTTAACTAAGATTCTTTTATTAAAGTATTTGAATTATACATAAAAATATAAAATTAATAAAAAAATTCACGAAAAACGTATATACGTATAACCTATATAAGTAGCAATGTTCTAAAGAAGAAATGAATTATTTTTTTTTTTTTAATGAATATTATATGATTAAAAGAAAAGTTAAATAAATTCCATTCATAATCCAATATCCGACATTCGACATGAGACTTACATAACAAAAACACGAGTCGTTGTGAAACAATTTCGTGCTCAAGTATATCTGCAATCATCACAAATATATGCTTCAATTCTTATTTATTTGCACAATAACTACTTATAGGTATATCATAGACATAAAAACATAATATATATTAGGAATAACGAGCGTCATTTTGAGAGAGTCAGATTGTATTTTTACCTTTTATTTTCTATCATGTATTTGAGTGTCATTTGGCTCAAATTGAAAATATATTTTTAGGTGCAATATTTTTGCGATCCACTAACCGATTTTCCTATATTTTGTAATTATCACAGTCCCGCTAAACTATTTATTTATGTAATATTACCACAATCATTATATACCATAATTCTAAATTAGTATGATAGGGCTTATCTTAGTAACAAAATTAAATTCATACATTCAAATATAAAAGGGCCTCATAGAGGAAACAATTGTTCAGCTTTCTATTTTCGTCTAAATTCAAATAATTAAAATGATGCATAAAATCAATTAAAACTATTTAAATATTATTATAGAAAATGATGTACGTGCCTACTTATAAAATTATTTTTTTTAACAATTAACACTTATGTATATAATAATGTATATATGTATGTTATTTTGTTTACAGCATTTTTAGGATTTAGGTGTCCACAAGAAGAAAATGCGTTGGATGGCTACAAACTGTATCCGAACTCAGTGGATTGTCAAAAATTTTACCTATGTGTCAGCGGTAGACCTAGGTTATACAATTGTGGAACTGGACTAGGATTTAGTGAACTCATCGGTGCTTGCGATATCAGGGAAAACGTAACTTCTTGGTAAATATGATGCTTAATGCATACATTTCAAAATTATAATAGTTAGCTAAAAATTAAATATTTAAGAAATAAAAATGATATGTAAAATTTTAATTTAAAACACTTCACGAATTAATTAAATTAATCACTTTTAATATTGAGACGTATACCACCGAAAAAATAAATTATAAAATAGGATACTAATAGATCAAATAAACAGTAAAGGCTCCTTATTATAGACAAAATATGGTGACAAAACACCTGATAGAAAGTAAAATAGGGATTTTAATCAAATAAAAATGTCAAGGAATAATATAACGCATCCGTTATTTTTAAGGGGCAATTTTATGAAAATGATTATCTTAGGATAAGAAAATATTTAAGTATATTTTAAAAGTAGTTAATTGATAAATTATCCCAGTCAGTATGATTTTATATTCTAAGCGGAGTGAAAAAGTTATTGGTTTTAAAATGAAGTGTTTTTTTTTTTTTTGTTTATGTATACCCTTTTTTTGGGTAGAAGGAATAGGTAGGAATTTCGGAATAACGGTTTTTAATTGCAAATTCGTTTTAGTCAGCACTTTAAATAGCTAATTTATTTTTATTTTATTTAAATATTTTCCTTAAGCGTAAACGTTTAAATTGTAACGAAAAATAGTTACAAATGGGAAAATAACAAAAACTTTAGTTATGATAGGTAATCGATTTTTTTTTTTAATTAACTATTTATAGGCGATTTTTTAAAATAATATTGAATATTATTATACCAAACTCGTATTTAGAATACAATGGTTTATCTTTACATTCAAATCTAAAATAATAATAATATACTATTATGCAGTCTAAGGACCGAAAGGACAATCTTCCGCCATCTATATCTAGACAGTATTTTCTTGTTGTTTTTATTTTTATATATTTATAAAATTTGATTAAAATATTACTTTCTCATTTCTCATTTTTATCAATCTGAAAAAATCGTAGTAAAAACGGTAAACAAAAAATAAATGTAATGGACAACATTATCTGGTGCTCTACATAGCCTATGCGTTCATTTAAACACGTTTTATGTAAGTTATTAAAAAACAACTTGTTTTTAAATAAATATAAATCAAAAAAAAAATTAATTTAAAGAAAAATGATAAAATAATTTATTAAATTATTCTTCATTTGTTATTTGTTCCGCATATTTCAGTGGCGTCATTTGAGGAAGTGCAGGGGAGTGAATTCCCCCCCCCTAATATAAGAAACTTAATTATTATAGCAAATTCCGTATAGCATGCATGCTCGGCATACTCGTAAAATAAATAATAATATTAAAATAGATACATATACACTATCAATAGTATGGTTAGAACTTAAAACTTATGATAAGAACCTATTAATACCTAGTCTTTTACTAGTTATTCTACTTATTGATTTCCACAAATATCAGTATCGGTGGCGTAGGATAAGGGGGGTAGAAGGCCGCTCCCCCCCCCCCCGCAGGTATAAAAAAGTTATTCTTTTGCCCCTCAGATAAAAAATCGTCATTCATCATCAATGTAAACACGCATAATTAATTTGTAACATATAATAATAAATAATACTCAAAGGTTACCTATACAATTTTGTAATATTGATATTATGTTGTTCCAAAGATGTAGGTACAATGAATATTAGTTATTAATTGTACAGGTATCAATCATCAAGTAGGTACATAGACTTTTGTTTGTAGTTATTCCTTTTTATTAATTATTAACTTTGTAAATGATATACATACTACATAATATAATATATATGTCCTATATAGGCTTATTAAGAAAAAGACTATGAAGTATTTTATTTTTTACATATATTTTTATGTTTAACTGGTTTCACACTTTCTTAGACATTTTATATATTTATTATACTTATATAAGTAAGAGTTTTTATGTAGGTATTACATACTAAAAAAATGTTTATAAGCCTTAAATATTTGCCCCCCCCCCCTAAGTGAAAAATAGTTCCTGCGTCACTGATCAGTATATTGAGAAGAAATAAATTAAAATTCGAGAGCTATAATAGTGGTTTACACTGTGCTGTGTACTGTGTATACTTCATGTACCTATACTATATTTAGGTACCTACTTTTACCACTGGTTAATATGTTCTTTAGTGGTGGTTTCCATAAATAAATATTAATATATATTTAATTTCCATATATCTATTCTATAGTGCCTGGCCCAAACAAGTCCTGATCGACTATAAAATAGGTAGATACCATATTTACTTAGTCTCTCGCCTCGTTTTTTTTTTTTGTCAATATTCTCCCCGAAAAATTGGACTATTTGTGCCTATGACAATAAATATAAAATTATGTAAGATGATAATCTATTATTGAGACAAAATGTATGAGGGAAGAAGTTTGCGAGCATAGTGAACGGTTTTTTTTTTCAGTTATTTGGATTGGTTAACAATTTTGCCTCTTCCTTTCAAAAACTAAAATGACGCCACTGACGTATTTCTAAGATGATTTTTAATATCAATTTTAAATTGTCTATACTTAAAATTGTATTATGGTATTTATTATTAATAAAACAAATGTAAAATAAAGATATATTTATTTATAGTAAATTAATGTTAAAATTATAAAAAAAAGTCCAGTTTTTAGCACGAAAAAAATGTTAGTAAAACAAAATTGTTGAAATTATTTTTTGAATGAATAGATTATAAAATAATCTAAATTATATTGTAAACGTGTGAATAATTTTTATTGTATTTTTATTGTTTTAGTTATTCCAGGACACCAGACAATTTAGTTCGACTTGGTTAATAAATTATAATATTTAAAAATCGGATCAGCAATTATATCAATAATAATATAATGGAAGTTACCTTTTATAAGTCATTCATCTCGTACCTGTCAAAGAAACGTACACGCAACTATAATACCAATGATGTGTAATAATATGACTTATACCTGATTACCATTTATTTTATACACTTATTGTAATTAATTCAGCCATATTTATATATATTATATTATACAAATATTCATATGATTTTGTTAAAAATTGAAATGTTCTCTAATTTATGGTTTCTTTAAAACCAACCGAATAAATCCATCGACTTCATATTTATATATAAATATGTCACTGGAAATGTTGACAATGAGGAAATGACAAATATTCCTAATTTATGAACGAAATTATACAGTTTATTATAGTAATTAAACATTACCTAGTTTTAGTTAATATTTCCTAACGATAACAGGCTATGATAACAAAATGTAATGAATTATAATATGATATATTGGCGTGATAACGATTATATATAGGTAGACACCGTGGTGCCATTATCGTTAAATTAAGTCCACGACAACTAGGTATAAAATATATTGTTGAATATTTTTTTTTTATAATTCGATATAAAATACGTAGGTAATAACAGAAAAATATAAATTTTTTGTTACAAAATATTTAATAATGCATAAAAATATATTAAAATTAAGAAATATGCACTTTTTTTAAATTTACGAATAGTCAAATATGCATTTTTAATTTAAATTTTCAAACTTGTCATTGTCTAAAATGGATTTTTAAAGTGGTCTGCTATAAATTAAAATCATTTAAGTATATAGAAAAATATGAAACTCAGATAACTTCCGAACTCTAGTGATAACATTGTCTAATACACTATGGAAATGTTAACTTTTGTCAACAAAACCATCAATTCCTAGAATTTTCAAGAATTGCCATAATTTCTCGTATTATCAACATTTCCGGTATCAAATGTATCCTAATTATTATTTAATGTTATTAATATTTTTGGTATATTATATTGTATTATATTAAATGTACAATAAATATAATGTTATATAACATTAATATATAAATATTAGCTATAAATTAGGTGTATCTAAAAACTATTAAAATATTACACCAATACGGCTTAATCCTTCTTCTCCTTTGCCTTCTTTATCAACTATTTTTGATCAGCCATCCTAGTCCTACATTTCCACATAACTCTATCTCTCGCATCTTCTTCACTTTCCCCACTTTCCTCATATCACTCGCTATCAAATCCTCCACCTCATTTTCGGTCTTCCTCGCCCTCTTTTATTATCGATATACATTTCCTTTACTAATCTTACTGTATATATCTCTTTCCTCCCTAATGTATGTACGAGCCATCTCAATCTATTCTCCCTCATTTTGTCAACTGTTAAAGCTACTCTTATACTATTCCTTATTCCTTATTTTGTCATCTCTAGTCACTCCACTCATCCACCTTAACAGTCTCATATCTGCTACACTCAATATCTGTTCTATCTTCCTATCTACTGCATACCATTCTGTTCCATACATCATTACAGGTCTCATCACTATCTTATAAAATGTAGCTTTTAATCTGATAGGGATTATTTTGTCACACAAAACACCTGATAATACTTCATTCATCCACACAGAAACCTGTGTTTTATATCTTCTTCGGAGCCTCCATCTTTCTGTATCTAAATACTTAAATCTCTCAACCTCTCGGAAAGATCCTCTCTACTATATCCCTACTTGACTTTATTTGTAGGCTTTCCCTAATCTCTCTGTGTTCCCTTTCACCAAAATCATACTCTATATATTATGTTTTACCTCTACTAATCCTTAATTCTTTACTTTTCAGAGCTTCTTTCCACTCTTCAAGTCTACTATTCACTTTCTCGGGACTCTCTCCTATCAGCACTATATTATCTGCAAACAGCATGCATCATGGTACCTCACCCTGTATGTCCTTTGTTATTTCATCAGGGAAAATAAGTTAGGACTCACAGCCAAAATTTAGTGTACTCCCACTCTGACCCTAAAATCCTCAGTTTCTCCACACAGACTCCTCACTCTTGTAATCGCCCCTTCATATATATCTTCAATTATGTTCACATACATCTTTGGTAATACTTTCTTTATTAATGCCCACTTCCAAATCACCCTAGGAAAACTATCCTTCTCTAGATCAATAAATACCATACACAATTTCCTATTCCTTTCTCTGTACTTCTTTATAATCTATTTTACACAAAATATTAGCTCCATTATTGATCTTCCAAGGCATAAACCCAAACTGATTTCTAGTAACAATTGTCTCATGTCTTACCTTTTTATCTATTATATTTTCCCAAATTTCCATTGTTCATAAGTTTTATCCCTCTATAATTTCCAAACTTCTGTACATCTCCTTTACCCTTAAATATTGGTACCACACAATTCATCCACTTTCTTATTTTTCATTTTTCTAACAGTGCTCTTCTTCCACACGTCTTCTTTCTTTATTAAATCTACCATACTCAAATTCCACTCAACTCGATTAATTGCCTCTGTCAGAAATTCTTTATTTAATAATCTCTCAAAATATTATTTTCATATCTTAATCACTTCCTTATCTCCTAACCCTCCTATTCTCATCTTATAAACACCAAACATTTCTAAAATCCCTGAATTGTTATTCTCTTCCCTTAGCCACTTCTTTTTCCCCTTGTTTTATTCCTAACCTCTCATACAACATTTATATTTTCCTGATTTAGCTTTACTCACTGTACTTTTTGTTGCTTTAGATAAACTTTTATACTCTACCCAATGTTCCCTCTCTGGTTTTCTGTCATTTCTTAATGTATGTATTACTGATAAAATGAGAATCATCTATTTGATTGAAAAATAAACATTTTTTCATGGATGGAAAATGGGTTACTGCTGACATGTGTATGTGGATGCGTTTAATAGTTCTCTATATTATAATATACTTTTCATACAGGCAATGGTTTTTTACAATTAATTAATTTTAAAATCAATGCTTAGTGCTAACACTAATGATAATGTATAACTCACAGAAGTCATCGTATAACGAAAAAAAAAATGAACTGCCTTATAATATTCCTTAGAATTATGCAATGTTAAATACCTACAGTATTGAAAAGTATTGAGGGTCCTCCACACCATACGATTCTAAGGAGTATTATTTAGACAATTTATTATACTTTCTTTATACGATTTTGTGTTTTTATGAGACGTGCGTGATTATTAGTGTTAGGGACCCGATTTAAAGTATTCAGAAAGCCATTACACGCATCCGCGTACAACTTTCAGCTAACTATTTTATAACCGCGGAAAAATATATATTTTTCATTCAAATAGACAATTCTAGTTCCATCAGAACGTCGCAATGAGTACATACAATGAAATTTTAAAAAAAAATTTTAATTTTCCATAACATTTACGAGAGAATGATCGAAGCACTTTTTAAAATTTATTTTTATTTAGTTAGATATTTATTTTCGAAATGATGAAAAATTTATCTTGGAAACTTTAAATGGTTTTAATTATAGTATAAAATATGAAAATGTGGCTCGATCAATCCTTCAAGTAAATAATGAAAAATCTATGTACATTTTCAACATTTTTATCAGAGTGTGCATCGTGCTGGACTATTGGAATAAGAATGAGTAGTTTTTGACCAAAAAAATTATGATATGAAGACCCCCCCTAAGCTATAATCAATGTAGGTTCATTTCACCATAGTAAATATTCTAATATTTCATATTTTATTAAAATTATAAATCTGTCATTAGAAAAGGACCCTCTTAATGGAGAATAAATTAATCCATAATATATTACATTTACACCGTGGTCACTGATCATATATCTAGATATAGACTTAAACAAAAACGTCATCCATTTACAATACTTTTATCTGCTTATTTTATTAGTATAACCATCGAAATATGAAAAATTGAATTAATTAAAATTTAAAATGGTTTTTACTTTGTAGTTTATAGCTTATTTGTTAAATGTCTTACTTTTGCATCTGTTAAAAAATGTTAGATGAACTTGTAAAGACATTTACATCTAAAAATATAATAATAGATTTAGGATAAGATTACCAAAGTACCTATTATAATAATTATTTTTTAAATTGTTTTTATAATGGCTTAAACGCTATGTGTATCCAACATATAATTTATTTGTTAACATTAATTTATAATCCATATCAATAAGTAGGTACTTGAGAATCATAGGCGGATATTTGGTCACATCCGTGGGAGAGCCAATATTTTTGTCTTATCTATTAGTGTAAATAGGCATTCGCTGCAACCTATCGATTGCGTTTCCTTCGATGACCAAGTCTAGGATGGGTTCGACTCAGACTATTCATCGGACACTAGTGTGACAACGGTTATCGAGAGAAGCATCGCCCAGGCATCATTGACGCCAAACCGTCGTCGTTGGCTGTCACCGCAGATCGCAGAATCGGTGGACATCTGCGATTCACTGAAGGCATTGTACAAATCGAATTTTTCGTACGTGTCTTTGGGAATTACGATAGAATTTGTCAAACATATTCTGTTATAATATAATACGCTCGTATATTATAACATAATATGTTTTACGAATCCTATCATAATTCCCAATACGAGGAACAAAGCTATGTATGAAAAATTCGATTTGTACAATGCCTTCAGTGAATCGCAGATGTCCACCGATTTGTCGCCGCAGATCTGCCACAAGAGCGAACAACAACGATCCGACGGGAACCGAAGACGAAGTCCACCTACTTGACTTGACTGAATAGTCGACCAGATCGACTCTTTTAATTGTTAATATTTTAATTAACAAATTGTATTGTATTAAGTATATTTAATTTAAGCTGAACGAGTGAAAATACTTTTTTAATAATTTAAAAGTACATTTATATTAGTTCATAGTTGTAATATTCGATGAAAATTAGAGACTGAATTTGGATAGGAAAATTTTGACATAGGTATCACACTAAATATTTTTAAACTCAAAATTGACCAAGTTACAGCTGTTTTAATTTTTGAAAATAAATTGAGTCAAAATTTGTTCAAATTTTGCTTTAACTAAACTAATAGTAGGTATCGTAATATAGTAAGTTACTATAGACTTTTAATAAATAAATAAATAATACTAATAAATAATATGCCTTTAAAATTTAAAACTTGAAAATGAACCACATGGATTATAGTAATACGTCAAGCATTTTATAAAAAATGATGTGAATTTCCTGAAATAAAAAAAAGTTAAAATATCATCAAAGTTTGATCAAGTTTCAATAAATCAATAATTGGTAAAAACTAAAGAAAACGAAATAAGAAATTCACATATTTATTCAGTTTTAAATTATAATTAAATTTGTTAAATGGTCTCAGTGGCATCATTTGGGAGGGGGTGCAGGATGGGCATTTCCCTCCCCCCTTGTTGACAGCGGGCCGGTGTCCGACCGAATATGAGCGGGTATTGGGCTGTTTATGAGCCACCGTCATGATTCCATGCTAATAAGTACCTTAATTATATTATAGCATATGCCGTATAGTTTATTATGCCGTATATTACATCGGTACATGGTAAATGTACTCGTAAAATAAATAATAATATTAAAATAAATCGATAGATGCTATCAATCGTATGGTTAGAACTTAAAATTTATAATAGGAACCTATTAATAGTCTATTACTAATTATTTTACTTATTGATTTCTAAAATTATCAGTATATTGAGAAAACAAATTAAAACCCAAGCTATAGCTTTACACTGTGCTGTGTAGCACTTCGTGTACCTATACTATATTTACTTTTACCACAGAACTGGCTATTTATTTGTATGTTCTACAGTGGTGATTTCTATACATAAATATTAATATATATTTATTAATATTTAATATATATATATATTTAATTTCCGGATATGTATTCTATAGTACCTAGCCCAAACAAGTCCTGATCAACTAGGTAGGTACTATATTTATTTAGTCTCTTGCCTCGTTTTTTGTCAATATTATCCCCGAGAAATTGACTATTTGGACCTATGACAATAAATATAAAATTATGTAAGATATACATAAAATGTACGCGGGAAGAAGGTAGCGAGCGTAGTAAACGTTATTTTTTTTCAGTTATTTGGACTGGTCAAAACTTTTGCCCCTCTCTTTCAAAAACTGAAATTACGCCATTGAATGATCTAAATGAATGTTTCAATCAAGAAACAAAAAATAGAATATTTTCGATTTGTAACATTTTAAAACTTGAGCCGACCAAAGAAGATCTATAATTGAATGTTTTATAGATTCTAAGATTAGCGAGGAAGCTAGTGGTTTTATAATGATGTTTATTTATTTTATTTTTTTCTCTATTAAGAAATTTGTTACTAGATAGAGTGCTCCGATTTTTACAAGTTTACCGGGTTTCAGGTAGCGAATTTCATCTAACTGATCATTTTTCGATTTCCTTAATAATTGTTTAATGTGTAAGGAAAAATTACTCAAAAATGACGAAAAAACGGCAAAAATACGATTTTGTCAAATTAAGATTTTTCATTTCTTCGTAATTTCGAAAATAATAACTTTAAAATCTTGAAATTTACATCGAATATTTATTTTAGTAATATATTTCTTTTAATTAAATTATTTAAATTTTTTTGCAATTTTGGGATATTTATAGACATTATAGATTTTGAAGTTTCTAAGTCCTAAAAAAGATAATTTTGGGTTTTAAGAGCTGAAAATTTTATACAACGTCAAATATACATTAATCTAATTAAATTTTAAAAAAATCTCAAAGATTCGTAGCCATGATTTTTTTTTAGTCATTTAAATTTTTTTAATAAAATTATCAATTTTGAGGTATTTACGTACAAATAGTTGATAAAATGAATTTTTAAGATCTGAAAAAATTTAATATAACGTTAATCATGCATTACTTTAGCTAAATTTAAAATATCGACGGACAAAAAGTACCTATTTTAGATTCTGAGCGTAGCAAGGGGAGCTAGTTGTTTTACAATGACATTTATTTTTTCCTACGATTACTCTTTTGATAATGTTTAACTTACTGAATAACATTATTAATATTAATAGTTATGTAAAGTACACTGAGTCTGCGCTCAGAATTATTTTTTTCGAATGTAATGATTTATCATTGCTATCGGATGCAATACATCCACCAATAGTAAGTATCCTATTCGATAAGCCAAATTCTCCCACCCCCACTGACACCCGACGAGGGACGTGCACATTTTATTAGTATTGATAAATTAACAGCTATAACTTCTAAAACTATAGTTTAATTTATTTCCTAATTAAAAATGATAGAACAAATTTGTATAGTGTAATAATACTTTTCACCGCCATTCCTGTAACTAGCTGTTCATGCGAATGTGCGTTTTCAAAATTGGCCATCGTGAAAACAAAATTTCGCAGCACATGAAAGAATTGATTCACTAATGTTTTTCATTTTTATATATCCAACATTTAGTACTTTGAATTTTAAACAATTAATTACTTATAGTAACTATAACTGTTATGGGAGGAAAATGATAAAAAAAATTGTTGACTTTTTTGGGGGGAGGTAAATGCATGACCCACGAACAAATTCTGGACACGCCTATGGATAACCTATTTGTATAAGAAAATTTTTTAGTAGACTTTAAATAATAATCTATATTATGGATAGAGCAACGACGATTTTTCATCGTCTTGTATTTCTAAATTGTTTTTTTTTTTTTTTTATTAAATCTGAAAAACAGCAAATTCAATTTAATACCTACGTCCTACACAAATTTAAATTATTTTTATTGTTATGAATTACTATTCCCGCTTAAATTTAGTGCATAGTTTAAATTCATCTATACAGTATACCTATTTACATACAATTTAAACATCTTTTTTTTTTTTTAATATGTCTATATTATATATTGTTCCAAATTATTCAGAACTGAAGAGGACACCACACATCCGATATTTAAGGGATTTTATATAGATAATTTTAATGACATTTAAAAAAATTGAATTTAAAACAAATTAAAAATATTTATTTATATTTTAAAATAATCCAATGTCATAAACATTTTTATTGTTGTATAATCACGATGTTGATAAAAAAAAACATAATTATGGAGTTCAAATGCCTTGTAACTTTAAAAGAATGTTGATACAAAATACCAAAGTGCTACCGTTTGAAAGACAAGAAGTTAATCTATATGCTTTGTTAGATTTTCAAAAATTAAAGTTATAAATTAAATATATTTATATATAGCATAACAAAAGATGTAAAAAATAATGGTTTTTTACGCCCTTTGCTATGCTATAATATATTTAATTTGATAGTACCATTTTAAGAATCATCTTCCAACAAAACATAACCTGTTTAACTTCTCATCTTTCAAAAAGTTGTACAATTTCGTTTCTATATTCTTTTAAAGTTACAAGGCATTTGAATTCTGTCAATCATGTTTTTTAATAAATATCGTGATTACACAAGAAAAAATGATTCTGAGACAGGATTATTTTTAAATTATTTTTGAAATATATTTTAATATTTTTCATTTTTTTTAAAATTTCATAAAAAATTTCTATACAAAACCTCTTAAAAATTGGGTGTATCCTTGAGTTCTGAATAATTTAAATAAAAATATAACATAGACACAATTTTAAAATAGTGTGTTAGTAGGTACTTATAATTTATATATACTAATATATTACAATTTTATGCACTTAATTTAAGAGGGAATAATAATTAATAACAATTAATGAAAAATATAAATTGTAAAATACGTAGGTATAAAATTGAATTTGCATCCTTTCAGATGCTCCTCGCCCAGAAACAAAATTCAACAACTTAGAAATGGAAGAGGCATTAACAATGGGAAATACGGCAAGAACCAGCACTAACAATCGAATGTGATAAAAAAAAAGTTCAAAATTTCAATGTGAAGAGCTATCATAAAGTTGGCCCTCTTATTTGAAAAGTCAATAACTTTGGAATGGCTTAAGCATATCCAATGTAATTAAAGTACCGCAAGAATGAAACACAATCGAATGGCATTATGTTGGTGTCGAAATTTCGGGATGAACATGTCTCCAGCCCCCCCCCCCACAATGAAAGTTTGATATCTCGCGGTGAACGGATTAAGCAGAAGCAGACGAAAAGCACAAATAAGCACAAACAATGCAAAAATGATTGGTATTGGTCCGGACTCAAAATTTGAAATAGTTGGTGCCGGAGATATGCACCCCTCAATTTTAATTTGATATAATTCCAAAAGGCTTTAAACACAAATTATGAGATAAAAAGTATAAAAATGTACAAATGATTGACATTGGTTCGGATCCAAAATTCCAAATGGGGATTCTGGCATACTTTCAGTACCCCCCAATCAAATTTATAATAAGTCCTGGGGGATTTGAACACAAATGATGGGACAAAAGCACAAACAAACACAGATAAATGACATTGGTCTGGACCTAAAATTCGACATGGGGAGGAACTGCGAATGAATGGGCCTGGGTAGTATATCTCCAGCCCCTTTTACCCTACACATTGAAAGTCCGATATCTCGGGAATAAATTAAGCACAAACTTAAATGTGACTAAAATCACAAACAAAACACAAACGAATGACGTTATTTTGGTTTCAAAATTCCGAGGTGGAGGGGGCGAGGACATGGAATTTTTTTTAGTAAAAAGAGTCTGAAAGTATAAGCCTTCAAAAATAAATATTTGTGTATGCTTGCTTCTACTTTAGACTCTGAGTGTAACAATAAATGACATTACAATGTATTTTTTTTTCTTTCTGGAAACAATTTTTCGACCAGAAGAATTTATCTTATACTTAAGTATATACCCATTTTTTGGTAGCCAAATCTAATCAGGATGGTATACTGAAAAGGTCATTTTTTGGCTATTTCGATAAACAACTAAGAATAAACAAAAAGAGAAAGCAATAAAATATATTATTTCGTCATAAAATACTGTCTAGATTGAAACTTTTATAGAGTATGTATTACATACTATGTATTGTTTTTTATTATATATATACAATACACCTACGTTATATTATACTTAATATATTTTTTTTAAATATTTTTAAAATTTAAAATTTTGATCAAAAAAGAGGAATCTATTGGTTTTAGTACTTTACAATGATGTTTATTTTTTATTTTTTATTTATTCTTGTTTGGGCCGGGAGCATGAAATAATATCACGCGCACCCCGGACACCTTTGCTTTTCAAACACTACCTAACACGTTATTTGAACGGTCGGCCACACGGTGTGTATGTGCGTGAATAGAACCCTATAGAGTTCCTAACCGGGGTCGCCGAGGAAAACTAGGGCCTATGTAAATGTGAGAGTGTGTACAGTGTGTATATGTGTGGGTGTGTAAGTATACTTAAACTATAGGACAGGTGACTATTAAAACTAGTTAAAATGGTAACTCCGGTAGGTAGGTAATTAAGATTTCATGAGCATTTTGTTGCTGGTACAAATAAAATATATCAATAAAGTAATAAATCACAGCAACACAAAGAATAAATAAATTGACACTAAGCATAAAACGAAAATACAATAAAATAAATAGGTATATAAAAAATAGCCCTGCTGGCTCAACAAATTAATGGCGTTGTGCTTAGGCCGGTAATTATTTCACAATAATGAATAATATACAAATATACGTGGTTAGCTCTTTTGGCTCATGAACAATATAAATAAATAAATAATAATAATGAGATAGGTACTCACAGAATAATAATATGGACGCAGACTGGCCAGCCGCTGTACCTATACCTAAATAAATAATTACTGAAATACACAATTTTTGTTACAAAAAAATAACACACACTGACAATAAAATTATGATTTAAAGTTCAATAAATTGTTGCGATTAGCGCACACGTAAAAAACCATAAATAAAAGGGATAGTATTAAAACGGCGATTAACGCCCACGTAAAAACAATTTCATAAAAAGGACAGTATTATTAACGGCGATTAGCGCACGTAAAAAACAATAATTAAATAGCCATTCTCAATAAATTGCGGCGATTAGCGCACACGTAAAAAAAACAATATAATATATACGGCGATTCGCGCACGTAAAAACCTTTGTTCCGAACCGACGACAACGGTGGTGTGTCACACGACGTTGATCACAACAAGACTAACTATTTTTTCGATAATATAATTCACAAAAACAGATAAACATTTACTTAGATATCTAATTTGTGTGTATGTGTATGTGTGTGTGTGTGTGGCCGGTCGTGCGATTATAATAATTACTGTAGGTAATATCGGCGGCGAGTAATTACTTTAATATTATTACTACATCGGGGCGGCAACAATTCTGGAAACAACTATTCGGGTAGAAAGAACTGAGTAGAAGTTTTGAAGTAAATAGCTTTTTTGATAGCAAATTCGTTCTAGATAATATCTTTATAACATGTTGAATAATAAAAGAAAATCCTTGTCGAAATACTCTAAAAGGCATTTAAGGAGATTGATTGAAAATGAAGTAGGTAACTGTTGTTGATAATCAGAATATTAATACTTTTTCAACAAACCTAGTTCGTACCTCCAGTATCTATCCCAGTATCCTTCCAGTATCTATTCCAACATCTACTTATTGTCTGAAACAAAACTAATACGGAACTAATAGAAACCTAAATTATTTCCAATACACCTGACGGCGATTTAAATTTACCATCAATACCGAATTTTAGTAATGAACATAGTCAACTTGTCGAAGTGGATCAATATAAATTTAATAAGTCTAGTAAAGATACAAATGATGTTAACAACTTAAAAGATAAATTAAGGTCATGGTCATTATGTCATAATATTACTCCAACAGCATTATCTGCACTTTTAATAATTTAAAAAGAATCAGCTTTTACTAATTTACCTTCAGATGTTAGTTATGTTAACATTGTTAGGTACCCCAAGACAGGTGTCTATAGTTGATATGAAACCTGGTAGTTACTGTCATTTTAGTTGAGAAAAGGCTGTTAAAAATATTGGTTTAAGGTTACAACAATAATAGAAAATGAATTGATAGATACCTACTGAAATATTACTGAAAAAAAATTTTTTTTTTTTTTTTTTTATTGTTTTTTTTATGGTATTGTGAATTATAGATTTTATTTTTTATCTGATTACAAGTGTATACATCATAATTTATATATTTTAGGTTAATAAACTTAAAATAGTTGGCGGTACAGATACCAATTCTATTATATATAATATATTAAAAACTCTTATGGCTGATAATTTGGCTACAATGTTTAGTTTCACTAGAAACTTTTCCAAAAAAAAATCACTCAAGGATACTTTACCTACATGTATATAAAATTATAATTGGTATTGCAATAATTAACACACTATTTTATTTGTATTTAAACTATGAAATTTAAATATAATTTTAAAAGTTGGAAAATACCACAAAAACTCCATTACAAATGAACATATTTATTCGATTATAAGTAAATGGTTGGTTCAAGCTACACTGAGAAAAACCCGTTCAGATATGTATGAGATTTTCATATTATAAAAGTAATACACTGTATGACATTTTTTGTAAAATAAGATGGGAGTATATTTATACATATAATGAACTAGCATGTTGTACAAATATTGTTTATTTAAGGAATTTAAAAGTTTAATTATATTAGGAGTTTGTTTTAAATAAAAATATACCTAGAAGTGATAATAAAAAAATATAGAAATATGTTTAATATTTATTATATATTATGATCTATAAACTATATCTTTTTAAAAATATTAAATTAAACACTATATTTTTATAGTGTTAATAAATGATTTTTTTTATGTATTTTGCAGTAAACATTCAACTCCTGCAGGGTTGCATATACACAAAGATTGAAAATCAATACTCTATATAACAGAATTATTTACCAGAGACTATGAGATATAAAAATACTAAAGTATTTTTATACAAAAAAATTGAGTAAAATTAATAAGGACAATCTTACATATCAAGTATTACAGTATTATAGTATTATTCTGTAATATATAATTTAACTAACAAAATATTATTAAAAAATTATAATACTATTAAAAAATTTAACTCGTATGACATTATATATTATTATACGTATACCTATAATTTTTTTAATTAAATCATGGAAAAACTGATCAATAATCATAGATTAAATTCTTCTATTTTAATTTCAAATTTTACTATTGATAGATATATTTTCTAATTTTAATATAAATTCCACGGTAGAGAAAATACGAGATGAGAATTTTTCGGTATTGTAAATAGAGGCTCACAAAAAATAAATCAAAAGACATTATTACAATAAAAAATTATTTTACAAATAAAACATTTTTTAAAACATTTAATTAATATTTTTAAATATTGATAGAGAGATCCATTTAAAATACAATCTAATTTTTTTTATATAATATTAAAATATTATAATTATCTAAAAAGTTACAGTGATTTAGAAAATACAAAAAAAAGATTTTTACCTTCGATAATGAGTTAAATTTAAAAAAAACTGTAAGTTGCCTACAATGAGATTGTCACTGAAATATTATATGATCATTCATCTACAAGTATTATTAATAGGTACGTGTTATAACTTTACTAAACTACTTTTTATACTAAAATAGGTAGGTTTTTACTTGTTTAGTGTAAAAACGTAGTTAAATATTATCGTGATTACAGTGATTACACAACAATAAAAAGTAGTACTGGTAAGGAACCGCTTCTAAATAATTTATAACTATTATTACTATTAATAATTATTACTCTTGAAATGCGTTAGAATATTTTGCAATAATTTAGATTTTTTTTTTAATTCCTTATATGAAACCTCTAGAGAGGATTAGAAAACAGCCAGTTTTTTTATAAAACCATACCTATTTTTTGTCTAATGTACAAATATATATAATATATAATATATACTAATAGTTTAATCTAGTTATTTGATATTATTTCTGAAAACAGATTAAAATTTGTTATGAAGTATACTTGAAATTGAATTTCTCGACTTTTAAATTTAGACTGACTTCTAACCACTCTCAAATTTTAATTGTATGGAATTCAATGTTAAAAATTAAAAAAGTGAGAAAGTCGATCTCAATTTAAATTATAAAACAAATGTGTTTTCAAAAATGTAATCGAATTACTAGGTTTATCTGTACGATTAGCAAAAATGTAGTAATGTAAAAATATGGTATGTTTTGGTAAAATTATAACAAAATAACAGCCGTTTCAATTTTGTGGAATCGTGTAGCAGCCTATGAGTATATTATAACCATTTTTATAAATCTGTATTTTTAAAGATATATTACGCAATAATAATATAAAAATATTAATCAAATTCTACATAAAATTTTAAATTATAGTGTACCTACCTACCACAAATAGCTGGAGGATGACTGATCGTGGGACAATTCATAGTATGTATCGTATGAACAACTGATCTAAAAAATTAATATTACTTATATATTATACTAAATACCAAAAAATATTATTATTACATTAGGATTTAGATATATTGGTATATATAATTTTATATGTTCTGCGGACTGTGGTAATATCAAAAATGTAAGTGTATGATAACAATACAAATTATGACATTATAAGACAATGATTGATACTTGATAGCGATAGTAAATATTAGAATATTATTGCTATTTTTTTTGGTCGTACCCCGTTCGCCGACGATTTGATCCCATTTCGCCGACGTTCCACATAATTGTATATCGGCGTTGTGTCCGTATGCTTGTCCAATTATTTTGGATCCCCCCCCAAGTACTCATATAACCCATTTTAATTTATATATATATATATTTTTTTTAGTTTAGGTATTTGATTTTAATTATCATTTTATTAATTTTTATTAATTATTGTGTAATAAATCAAGACATCTTAAAATTTCTATTTAAAAATATTTATTTACCCAATCCGTTTAATAATATGAATTAATTTAATTATAATAATTAATAAATAAATAATTTAGTCTTTTAAATTATTAATTTTACGACAAAATGTTCATGTACCTATATAACATCTCGTCAAAAATCTTAAAACTGCTATAAAAAAACCAAATAGAGGTCCAACTTTCAAAATGTTTTGTATATAATTAAATTATTTTTGTAATTTTTTGGTAGTTTTTCCTGCCACGTTTAAAAAGTATTGAGTAAATCGAAAAATAACTTGTTTGAAGTATCATCTAGATGCAATTTTCTATCAGAATCTAAAAATTCGGCAAAATGGAACGTCAGCGATTCGGGAACGGACCAGAATTATTATATCTTCTAAGCAAATAAAAAAATCTTAAAGCTCATGGAAAATAATATCGCCGAAATACAACGACTAAAATAAAAGAAATGATGCATAATAATATATATAAAAAACCTTATTATTAAAACTAAAAAAATTAATTAATTAATTGATATTAAAATACGTTTTTATTCCATTTCATACGGTTTTTGTTTTTTTTTTTTCATTATCTTTAATTTTTATATAACATGCAATAGTAGTCGAAATTAAATAAAGATCCTCTGTAGTCAACACCGTGTTAAAATATGTCAAAAATATATTTAAAATAATGACAATTATGTCGTCATATCACGTTTTTCATTCAGTCAAGTTTGAACAGAAAAGTGAGCGTGTGTAACCACATTCAAGCACAGACTTAACTGAAATCTTTCGTGTTCAGTCCGAGTTTGAACGAAAAACTGAACGTGTGTAGGCACCTTATAAGTCATAACTCATAAGACATAATTTTGTCTAATTATTCAAAATAAATATTAGTAACATTATTATTAACTTGGAACGATTTTATCCCTAGTTGTACTGCTCGTGGCTGGGTAGGTGGAGGTGTCAAAACATTTGAGGAACGTTCCTCTACTATCCCCTTACCTTGTCGATACCAGTCCATAGTGGCCTCTGATACAAACGCCCCTTTCGGTTTATTTTCATCGGGGTAATGTAAAATAGTTTTTAGTGATACACGCCAAAATCGTGATAACGTTCCACAACCCCTCATAAAATAAAATTACAATAACCAAAAGGTTTCATTTGTACCCAGAACGAACCTAAATAGAAAATAATAAAGACATATACAAAAACATGACCGGCTAAACGTTGTACACTGACCATAGGAATATGGGACTCACACCTTAAGCGTGTCTTAGTTTGAGAACCCCTCCTTATCAGGAAAAAAACAGTTAATAACACATTTTCCAGCGGCCACTTTTCATTCTCTCAACTATAGACGGCACTACATGTCTACATACATAGCATTTTCCAGTAATTTCCTTATAGAGTAGAAGATAAACGTCCTTCTATACGATGTATACCTTACATACACCAATACATACTTATTGTGTAAGTATATACATGTATACTTATACGATGTATGTGTATATACAGTGCATATAGGTATACGGTGTAATAGGATAGGTACCTATTTTTATTCAAAAGTGAAGGAGACAAGTGGAAATAGAAATTAAAATAAATCAAATATTGAATATTTAACCAACGCAGTCTATATTAATTAAATATAATTAAATAATTAAATTTAAAGCTGTCCTACATGGCTACATGTAATGAAAGTTTATTCATCGTCCTTTGATCGGCCGTCCGCGAATAGAAAAGTGTCATATTATTATTTTAGATTTGAAAGTAAAGATAAATGATTGCAATCGGTATTTTTTTACAAACACTCATTATTAAATATCATAAGTAATACTTATGTAAATAATAATGACATTGAAAAATTACAAACTAAAAACTGCTTTGATACTAAATATTATGTAAGATGTATACAAGTGTATCATACTGTAATTAAATTCATATAGGTACAACCTATACTGGTTTATAATATTATTGTAATAATAAAACGTTAGTTATTTAATCTCTTTATTTTTATTTTAGTTCACATTAAACGTGTATTAATTACTCAATTAATTTCATTAAACTAAATTTTACTCAGTAATCTTTGCTTTCAAATATAAATTAATAATATTACACTGCATTTTTACCAAAAATGCGCATTAACTATAAATAGTTAAAAAGTTACAAAGTTAAAATTAAGTTATTGGTATGTTCAAAGATTCTGTGAATAAATTAATAACTATTATTTATAATATAAAAATTAATAAGTAATAATGATTTTTTTATGGGAGTAAATTTTTGTATTATCTCATTGCCTCCTCACATTCCCTGAATCCTGTCTCACAAAGTGCATATTCGTGACATCCATAAAGCAAGAACGATTTCAATTTTCAATCAAATGACATTTTCACCGCTCGACCTTCGAACACACGTCATGACTTTCGACCAGATTACCCTCACCCGCTTAATATATTTTGATATAGACTTTAGAGTGAAAGTATATATCTAGGAATGTTTATAGGTAATTACATTTACATATATGTATATTGTATTAGTATCATACCAATCAGGGCCGGTGCTAGCAATTTTCGACACTTCAGCAAGATTCAATTTTGCCGCTCCTATGACTTTATCATTAATTTTATCAATAATTTTATCTTCCAAATAAATATGACTTGTTTTTATTACACATACGAATAATGTAAATATAGTACCTATAAGTTTATTTTGAAAAAAAATTTACAACTTGAACTAAGAATACTTAATAGTTTTTTTTAATTACCTATTTATTTCTGTTAATACATTTTAAAAAATTTGTATTTTATAGTATAAAGTATATTTAAGTATATTTCATATAATATAACGAATAAAATCATCACTTTTGGTAAAATAAAATATATATTATAATATTAAATTCTAAATAGATAAATACAATAAAAAATCAATTTTATTCTTAAGAGGATGCTATACCCGCATTTTCTGTCTCCGTCCATCTAATTGGCAATATAGCAAAATTATACAACGCAAAATTGAAATTACGGCATTTTGGTTAGATTTAGAGCTTAGACACCTATTATCAAATTTAACGACAAGAATAATTTCGAGTGAACCTCATGGGCTTTTTGTAAAATATTGTCAGAAAAAAAAGTTACGGCATTTTTAGTTTTTGATATTTTTAAATAGCTTTAACTTTTTCGTCAGACAATATTTCACAAAATTCTCATGATGTTCACTCGAAAATATTCCTCGCTTCAAATTCTGTAATAAGTGTTTATACTCTAGATTTAACCTAAATGCCGAAATTTCAATTCTGCGTAGTGTGATTTTACTATATTACCCATCTGTTAGATAAACAGAGACAACAAATGCGAGTGTAACATCCTCTTAACTTGAAAAGTTTACTTTTCTTGCTTTTAAAGATGCAAACTTTTTGATCAGATCATCTATGTCCAAGTCATCAGTGATTTGATGTTCAATTAAAATTGTTGCCCACCCTACCATACGATTTTGTGAAATCTGAGATCGTAAATGACTGTTTATTATTTTTAATTTTGAAAAGCTTCTTTCTGCTGAAGTTGCAGTTACCAATATGGTTAGCAAAATTCTTAATGTCATGTAAATATTAGGAAATATTTCTATTAGTTTATGTTTACATATGTATTGTAAAATCACCTTTGGATCACTGTTTTCTTTTTTCAAACGTCTCTGCAATGCTATTATTTCTTCACAAAGTTCGACAGAATTTATATCAGAACTTAATCCATCATTTGATGTAAGCGCGAGTTGTAAATCTTTACACATCTCATTACATTTTCATAACTATCAGTATTAGAAATATTGTAAAGAAATTTCAAGTTGCATAAATCGATCGTTAATCGATTGTAGAGCTAAATCTAATATTTGATAATAAAAATTCACTTTAAAATTTTCTTTAGGATCAATTATAGGATTATCACGAGATTCATATGCAAAATGTGTTTTTTTACGCCGAGCTCGAACTTGTTCTAGTAGGAAACCATCTTCAACATCAAGTTCATTTGACAATTCTTTTACTTTTTTTAGTATATTTTCAAAACTTTCATCACTACGATAGTTTTGCAAAAATATTTTGGTTTTGTTTAATTGGTTAATAGTTTCAGAAATATTGAATGATATTGTTTGTAAAAATGTACTAGTTACATTGATTTCATATAATAAATCATACCAAATTACTATAGAACTTGAAGCTTTTCAATTTCAAAGCTATACCTTTAGTTTTAGCACGGCTTCGAACTCCGGCGTCGCTAACGAGTGTGATGTCTTCTGTTATTTCTACTAATGCATCATAAATACACGTTTTTCAGTAAGTAGGCATTTTAACTAATATAATGTCGAAAAACATTTTTAAACATCTACTTTATTTTTTTTTAAAGTTTATAAATAGTTTTAAAAAAATCTCGAATCTCTTCCGCAGCCCCCGCAGGTTTTGACTTTTCAAATATAACGAAATATAAAATAAAATAATAAACTATATAGATATAATTGCCTACTGACTACACCAGTTATATGTATGCGATCTAAATAAATTATAATTATTATTATTATTTGCTTAATAATTACCTATAACTGTCTTGAATCTCGTACATATTATCATCCGCTGAGAGCACTCTCAAATGATGTACACTCGAAAACGACACACGCTGCACAATAGGTATTAATATTTCGATCAATAAAATAATATGTTTTTTCGATCTTCCCATAAGTATATCGTTGAAGTATAATGACAAGTACAATGCTTTGTTTTTATATTTTATCCCGACACGGTGCGAGTGCACATCGTCTTCGGAAATACCTACCCATTTATATCTGATACCTATATCATATTATTATGTCGTGTACTATCAGAATATTCGGTGGTATGTTTACAAAATCGTAATTATTTTTCTTATCGTTATAAACTAGATAACTTTTATTATTTAATATTATTTTTTTCTGTTAATTTAAATTACTTAAATTGTACTCTCATCTAAAATCATTTGATATTTTAATATTTATAATATAATAATTTTTTCGTATTCAATTCAAAATATGCCGCCGTAGGCCTGGACCTATGTCGCCTACGCCTTAAGCCGGCCCTGATACAAATTATAGCATTATATTATATATGATGATGGTAATATTATCATCATATAATATTATATATTACATTATTATAGTTATGTTATAATTTACAACCAAAATATTGTTTTATTGACTATAGGTATATTATTATACGTACTTATATAAAAATTTTGTATGTAGGCCCTCGGAGCTATTTCCTCGCCGGCAATTTTTTTTAGCTGCAGGATGGCAAATAATACAATAATACCCAGTGGGGTGAATTCAAAATAATATTATTATAATAATATAATTAACAATGCAATTAATCAGTCAAATTAGTGAAAAAAATGAAAAAAAATGTTTTGCTCGGTATTTAATATTTCGGAGGATTTTAATAAAATTAAAAATTATCCAGAACATGTCCCCCCCCCAAAAAAAAAGAAAAAAGTGAATAATATTAAAAAAGCAAACAAAAAAAGATCGTCAACTTAACTCTGACACCCATTATGCCTTTGAGGCGCCAAAAATATTTGTTACAGCTGGCGCCACATTGTTTAAATACAGACCTAATTGTATGAATATTACTTATAAGTTATATGATATGATTCTTAGCGTAGCGAGGATTGTATTGGTTTTACAATCATGTTTTTTAATAAAGGTATTCCGTTTAAAATATTTTATGGAATATGTTTTTTTATTTCGTATTATTATAGAAAAAATTATATTACAACCCTAAATTATAATCTAAATCTGCAGGAGGAATTCCCGGTTTCTAAACGTATTTTAAACAATAAACTATATAGTTCTAGAAACAATTTAACCTACTATATATACTTACTTACATATGTATAGAAACCTAAAACGAATAAAAATTATACATTATTGTTGGTAACTACAGCAACGAATTGTAATGACAGACAGGCGGACGTTAGAAAAAACCTATACTTTTTGAGAGTACTAGATTTCCTGTTTTTTTCTCCTTAATAGGTATAGTGACTATGAATAACAAAATGTAAAAACAATCGATTGTCAAATAATTTATATTCCTTGTAACAAACGGACATAACAGGGATATATTAAGGTACCTATTTAAACTTATGTTTAGAAACCCAAAACTATATACATTAATTTTCAATGTGAAATGTTCATCAAAATGTTTGACTGTAATTACATTATATCCGCATATTTATCGGTATTACTTTCTTTTGTGCAAAAGAAAATTATAAGGAAAATTGAGAAAATGATATTCTTAAGATAGGTACTATCTAGATCAATAGACCGGACTTAAATAAATAGAAATGATAATATGTACTTTGAAGCTAAAGAAAAAATACCAAAAACTGGATTGACGGTTTTAGAAAAAAAATTAATTAGGTACATCGTTACGGAAACATGCCGGTTTATCAAAATGGAAAAAAGATCAAATAACATATGACCGCGGTGTTGTATAAAATATTTGATTATATACTGCACCGTATCCAATGTAGTAACTCCAGGTAGAGTTATTTCAATACTTTTCTACTCATTTTCAAGTATACCCACACTAAATACTTTTGTAAGACGTGAATTTTGAGTACGATATAAATACCTACATTAAAGTATTCTAATTTATAACTAAATATAAACAGTACCTATTATTATATATTATCATTGTTATATATACACATTTTATACATACGAAAATTTATTTTGGAAAATCACCGTGCCCCCCTCCAAAGAAAAATGTCTATGGAATATGTTTAACATTACATTACATATTATGTAAAATTGTTTTAATTGAGTTACCTATCTGAATCACTATAATAAATTTTTGATTTATTTTTTTAAGAATAAACAATAATCAAATATCTATGTAACAGGTTGACTGTATGTCTGTATAATATATTATACGTAAATCATATACGGCGTGCCGCGGTTATACGTATATAATATTTTAAATGTTAAATTTTAAAACCTACCTATTATATATATATTATACCTACCTAGTATTTAAATATTGTCTAATATAAATAGTTAAATAATCATTTTTTTTTTTTATAAATAGCTTAGTAATACTTAGTAATACTCAATTCAGTGAAACAAAATCTAAACTATAAAGAGTTACCCACCTCCCAGAAAAAAAAAATGTAATTAAAACTAAAAATATTTTTAGGAAATAAATGAATAACACCTACATATAAATATATAATAATTATATATTATATATATATATATATATATATAATTATAATTGAATATTTGGATATAATGTGTCCTTATTACAACTAAAAATGGTATCAAACCAATGATCACTATATATATATTACTATTAAGTACCGACCCGTGCGTTTTAATTTACTTTAATCGGTATAAATATATTTATTTTTATAACGTCTTTCAATAAGCTCGAAATCATGCCCTTTTTTTCTTTAATTTAACAGTTATTTTATTACGTCTCCTTTCGATATATTACAACTTTGTCTGAACTGAACTAAAACATTTTGGACCACACCTTCCTGAAATTATTTTAAATTATTCCAGTCTTGATTTAAATATATGCTATATATATATACCTACATGAATACTTTTGAAAAGTATTTTTCACAATCACTAACCGCTATATGGGTATCGGACTGCTGCTGCCACTGCTGCTACTGCAGCTACTGCAGCTACTACTGCTACAATATATATATGATATGGATATCAATATGCGCCACCGAAGGACGACCAGGGACCGAATTTTACACAATACTCCACAATATATAATAATATTATATTATACTCACCTCGACCTGCTTTAACGTCACTGGTCTCACGCACGGCCGGCCATAGAACTCGCATATTATAATAATAATAATATATTTTCATCGTTGTCGTCGTCGTTCTAATGTACAGTGCGCACGTCCGTCGTGCAACAGGTCTCCGGTGGTCGACGGTCAAAATAGCAGAATAGTAGAAGCGAGTTCCGTCCCAACGCGTATATCAATCATCTGGTAAGTATATAGTCCGTTATAGGTATACGTGTGTGTGCTGGCTGGTTCAGTGGCTCTTAGATCCAAACGTTTTTCAAACTCAACTTGTCTGTACATTCTTCATACTCTATAGGGTTCAAATTTAAAAAATATATATATAAATGTACCTATTGGTATTTGAAATCAATTTCCTCCTAAAGTGAATATCCAAACATAATCCATCCACAAACAATTAAATCCTAATATTCGTATAGCTATATCAAAAAATATATTATTTTTTTTAATTGCCGAAGTTCGATTGTATGATAATTTTATGAGCATGCACTGTATGATAAACACAAAATACGTTTGGACAATATCACGAATAAAAATTTAGAATTTTTTAATAAGATGTTAAAACATATTTCAACATATTTTTATAATATATTATATGATTTTAAGGTCATATTTTATTTATTTATATAGATAATAAATATTTCGGTAATTTGTAACAAAATATGTATCTGGTAAATTTGTTTGATATTTACATTTTGAAAGAAATAAACAATTATTATCACAGTTTCACTTTTATAATAAATACCCCATGCACGTATTTAATAAAAAAAATAAAATAAATTCTTGTGCATAAAATATTTTCCTGCAATCGTGTGACTTCAAATCTTAATTAAATTAAACTTAAAACAGATAAAACTCACTGCCTGTATTATCATGGTAATCATAATAACAACGGAATATAAGCTATACATTATAACGTATACTTCTATAGGTAGTTTGTTTTGAATTCTTTATAATTTTAAAATTTGAATATTCTGAAAAACGTCTTTTTTTTTAATTATGTATTCTCAAAATAAACGAAATTCCTATAAATAAAAAAAGGTTTTATATATTATATCATATAAAACACTTTGTATATTTAATCTTAATAATGCTTTCTCCTAAATATGTAATTTTAAAATAACTGAAAAGAACTCGAAATTCAAATTTCTATACTAATTGGGTCCCAAATTATTTTACGTACCACAAGTTGGGTCCTAGATTATTTTTATTAATATACTAATTGGGTCCGGATATTTTATTATTATTTTTATTTATTTATTTATTTATTTTTTTGTAGTGCACATACACATACTACACTACACTAACATTTTAATAATATAATATAATATAATATATATATAGTCTTACCCAATTGTATATTTAATAAAATTACGTATTTCCCTCTTTTCAATAATTAATAGTGAACCCCGGCTTACAAGTAATAGTCCACAAATACTATACCATATATTACTCATAGTCGTAATGTACTAACGAACAAAAAACCGGGACCCAACTCGGATGTCTTAGGTCCATGAAAAAAGAACCTTTTCATTTTAATCCAACGCGATATGTCAATGTATAATATTATAGTACAGGATTTAATATAACTTATGTAATATTACCAAAGATATATAAATATATTCCACTATAAATATACCAATATACTATTACTACAATATATTGATCAGAATAATAACAAAAAAGTGAAATATGGGTCATAATATATCAATATATGTCATAATATTCTTGACCATACAGTATAGTGGAAGGAAAAATAAAGTCTTTTTACCGATTTCTTGTTTAGGGGGCATTCAAATATTACGTAAGCGCCTAGAGGGAAGGATGATCTGTCATGTGCTTACATTTGCTAACAAGGGGGATTAATGGGGAGGGTAGAACCATACTGATGTCAACAGTAATAAAAAAAAATCAAAATATCTACATAAATATGTACTTATTTTTATCAAAATATATAACGAAATTGTTCATTCATTTTTAATTAATTCATATAAAACTCGGAAATTTTTTTTTAATGGAGGGGGGTCATTGGACATATGCTGACGTAATAAAGTAGGGAGGTCGGACATTTGCTGACAATTACTAACAAGGGGGTGGAGGGGGTCTAAAAAGGACAAAAATGTGCTGACGTAATACTTGAACGTCTTCTTATAAATTATCTTGTGCCTCGTTGTACTACAGATGCGTCATTTGAGGGGAGGGAAACAGGGTATGCAACGGCACCACCACTAATTTGAAAAGTGAACTGCCAATGCTGTAATTCACCGCCATAAAATTATAATTGCATTTACTAAAATAAGTTAGTTTTTTTTTTTTTTGCTTTTTTACGTTTTTGAAGGAAGTATAGAAGTATTTTCGTAGTAATAGTTGATTAACATATTTTTTGTTATACTGTATGAAACTCAATAAAAAAAAATATAATTCGTATAAATAATCAATTCCTCAAAATCGGTACAAAAAAAATTGTATTCCCACTTTATTCTTTATGGAATTGATACGAGATTATAACACCATGGAAAGAAAAAAAAAACGAATAAATTAAAATTGATTGATTTCAGTTAGATATATCTTAATATGAGATAAACTTGATTTCATAAGTCAGTAAAAAAATAATGAAAAAAAATCTGAAGATTAACTGTGATAGATATAAATGGCATTGAACAATTTAAATAATGATATTTAATGTACCTATCTAATGTAGGTATAATATGGACGATGGCGGTAAAGTCACTCAATAACTGTACAACCGTTGATTGACCCGATTAAATATATAGGTACCTAGTACATAACTATATACTTACATTATTATAATGTCTATAATGGCATTATAAATGTCTAATAAGTGCCTAGGTCGATCATATTGTATGGACCATTCGTTTTCTTTGTATATGCTATATACTATATGTCAAAAATATATAGGAAACTAACTCGTTTTCTTCATCCATATACAAAAGTAGGTACTTGTAAATATAGCAAAATGTTTCGCCGGTGCAGTAACTAAAATCCCAAATGCGTTTTCACTGGTGTGATTAAAATTTTTAGCTATCGATTACTGCAATGGATGCAGCCTATGACATATTCGAGGTATTTATTGCTACTTTGGAATAAAACGCAATAATACACAAATTAATATAATAACTCATTGTATAAAATAAGCAAAAGTTATAACATAAAATATATTAAATAACAATCAAATTTAAAACATTATCAGTAAATATGAGCATTTTTTAAAATATATTACTTTTCATAAACTGACACCCTCTCTACATATGCCACTATTCCTAAGAAAATATGTTAGGTACTATATAATATGTATAAATGAATTGGAGAGAAACGCATTTCTCTTATTTTTATATACCTACATATATTTTCCTTCAACGTTTTCTACATATGGAACACTGAAAACAGGAAAGTACAAGAAAAAGAACAAGTCAGGACTCATTTTCATTTGTACACTTATGATTTATGATACTCTTGAATATGGCTAGGTGTGGGTTGTGAGTTGTGGACGATCTGTATGTGTAAAGTGCTAAAGTCGTAACTCTCAAAAGGACACCACACAACCGATTTTTAAGGAGTTTTTACAGAAAAATTAAAATCAAACAAATTGAATATATTTAAAAATACACTTATGTTAGTAACATTTTTTATTTTTGTATAATCAAGATATTTATTCAAAAAACATGTTTACGCAATTCAAATTCCGTGTAAATTTAAAAGAATGTATAGTCTGTGCACGTTAAAAAAGAGCCCCGGCGGTGGACAAAAGCTCGTCCGTCACGTGCAAGTTTGAATTATACGGCATTACCCAAAATAACGTGGTATACCGTATACTTGTATGGCAATAGTTATTAAATATTGACGCTCTGTATGCCAACGTTGCGTGGTTTGACTATGATATCGAGGTGGAAACCGGTCGTCGCCGACTCGAATATACGCTTTCTTAAGAAGACGCCAAACATGCGTTATTTTATCGTAAGAACTGTTTTGCGAGAAAAAATTGTTCTCAGACTGTAGTTGTAATTAAGAAACCAAATTTTGATACAATATTGTAGGTAAAATTATCTGCGTTTTACTGTCGTCTTTTTTTTTTTCAAAAATATTAAATAATAAAAAAGTTATTAATTTTTAAAAAAAAACTTTTTTTTTGGTTTTTTACAGATAGCATAACATCAGTTATACTTATGACATTGAAAAAAAAAGATGACGTATTAATATGTAATAATATGCAATACGATATAATTCATGTCAATATTTATATTTTTCAATTTATTACAAGGATTACAGAGGCATTTCTTATATATGTACACCTGAAATTAATATTGATTGACCAAAAGTAATAATTATTAAATTGCAACAATCTTTAAGCGACCACCCGAACCAAATTATATTTATAAGGTACATAGGTATATAAAAAGGTACTATTCATTTTATCGCTTTCAACAAGAATTGGCACGTCGAAAATCATCATCAAAATATTGTGTGTACAGGTGTAGAAGCCTTCAAAACTCTAATTCGAAACTTTCAATAATATATAAAAATAATAACCTACATACGTGATAATTTTGTTAACGAATAGGTCAGTATATAGACATAATTACAAATCTAATTATAAAAGAGCAGTCTTCTCCTTCACCTTTTCTCTATGAAATAGGTACCTACGATAAATCTCAATTAACTCCTTTAGTAAATATCCTCGATTTTGTTTTTCAATACATAATATTTTTTAAGTACCTAACTATAATGAGTACTTCATTGATAGAGTTTCGTACAATTTCTAGACAAAATTAATAATCAATCGTTGACAAACATAAGAATATATTAAATTTATAAAAGCAAAGTGAAATGGTAGCAAAAACATTAACTACTCGTGTCATGCATACTCATCACATTATTTCCAATAATAAGTTAATAAATTAACACAAGTTCATATAATAGGTAGACATTACATATGTGCCAAATATAGAAAGGATGGAGAAAAAGAAAATAATTGTTTTAAAAATGTAAAAAAAGCAAATAGCTTAAATTATTTAACTAATACCTAAAAATATAAATTGAAAATATTTTAGGTAGGTATATAAAATTAGTAAATATTCTGAAGTACTACTTAATTAATAAATGTCTTTAAAAAATATAATAACTAATTGATAGATTATAATAATATGTAAATAGGTACCTATAATATATTTTATAATATATAATATATTTTATATAATATTATATAATATATTTTACTTATACAGATACATGTCTGAAATATGAATTACGTACCTACCGTATTTATTTAAAAATACGTGCGATAGTTTATTAGCTGCACAACACACACCAAGAGTTATATTTTATTAGTGATTTATTAGGATAACAATCAATTTTTTTGGAAACGATTGTTACATTGTTAAAATGTGTCTGTGTAACAATTATTGTTAGATAGGTGTCGATTTAGTATTATATAAGGTATGTACATGATTAATTATTATAATAGTATGTCTCTCAAACTGGAGAATATATTTATCGATAATAGCTTATTGTTCGAAACAATAATTAACACTTTCACTCAATAACTCTATAAGAATTTAAAAATAAAAATGTACTCGTAATTATATTAAATAAAGATGTAAAAATTTGATTGACTGCATGGCTATATAAGAAAAGTCAGAAATCTTCATCCTTTTCTTTACTCAACATTTAACAGTGATCAGCCGGGCATATTATAGATAGCATCTGCCAGTAAAAATAATTATATATTATTCATTTTTTATTTACAATAATAATCATCAAATAGTTAATGTTAATAATCAGTTAGTTAATAATCATAAATGATTACGTTTTTGGGCCAAGGTTTAACAATATTGATTTGTGTTTGATCACCAATATAACATTTTCGCAATAATCGTAAAAAATGTATTATGTTTGAAAACAGACTTTTAATTGAAAAAACATATTTTGTATATATATATATATATATACTATATAGTATATAAAGTATATTATACCAAATACCTACCTACTGTGATTTATAATTATTTTAATGTTGTAAACTACCAAAATATCTAGTTCAAGGACGTTCTCACAAAGTACGATGAACCATAATACCTACATAATATTATATAGATACGTATAGAAGCAGTTGAAAATAAAACTGCTTGTGTTTACCATTCGATTTTAATATCGTAAATAATATCAAAATATTTTACTTCCCGTTTTTAATCAATCAAAATTTTACACATATTATTTTAACCTTATCAACTTGACTTAAAATGAGTCTGTGGTTGTCTGAGTATGTGTGCTCAGTGTTATAACGAAATTTTAGTAATTTTAGACACTGATGTAAATTAAGAATAGTTTAATGGGATGATAAAATAACGTTGTACAGTGTATATACTACATACATAAAAAATAAACATTTTAAACTGAAAATCGTTAAATATAATTATTTTATAACAATTTGTTATTCCAAAATACAAAATTATGAGGTGTAACAGTGTAACAGTCTAGGACGTTGGGCGCTGCCGTTTTGGCGCTTGACCGGTTGCGATATTCGAAAACCTAGACGCCACAAAAAAAAAAATTCGTATACAAATATGGAATAATGATTTTTTTAATAAAATTGTCATAATATGTAATTTGTCTATACTACTGGACAAATATTATATATTATAAAAATATGTAGTAATCCATCCGGTGGTGACGGCGCCAAACCGGTCAATCGCCAAAATGTACGTGTCCGGTATAACAGACTTACGCTTTCGTATTTTGTGGATGATCCCAGTTAACCAATACTAACTACGATATAAATATAAATGTAAATGTGTTTCCCATATGAATTAGATACCTATTTGTCTTATGATGATTAGGTACTTCAAACTTTTACGCGAAAACTATTAAGACAATAAGACCCATTTCCCTGCTAAACATATTTTCATTTTATTCATTTTACAGTTAAAATTAGAGTGATATATTAAATATACTATTATACACCAAAAATAAAATAAAATGTATAGGTACCTACTTCGTAAAAACCGTGGATATATGTGTATCGTCACAAAATACTATGTCGGTCGACGGTCGTTGTAAGACGCACAATTAAATTGAATAGTCGGATCTATAATAGGTATTCGGTAACATACCATAATTCAAACGAACGAAACAAAAATTATAGTAAATATTAAATAATAAAAGTTATCGCGATTTCGTCTGGTTAAAATATAACAACCGTCAAAACCTAACCGAATAGGTACACGAAGTACACAATATATCCATAGACCTTGGTTAACGGTTACCGCGTATAAATAATCATCCGTTATTACCGCGGTACCACCCGCTTTCGCCACGGGGATCATCGGAACACTTTTGTTTCCATGATTCAGAAGCTCGGAAAAAATTAGAAAATACAATCGATACAGAGTACACATTTAAGACATGGAATACGAAGTGTACCTTTTCTTCACGCCTTCGGAAAATGTGAAATACGGACGAACGGAAACCGGTAAAATTGAGCACTAGCAGCAGAACAGTCGAAGAAGGTAAAAGAAAATATGTATAGGTAGGAACGGAAAACGGTTTGAGGTATTAATAAAACAAAATATGCCCATCGATAATATCAATATCATGAAAGAAATTTTTAGCATAATTATTTATAAGATTGTCATTGTTATTAAAATAAACATTTTGATTTTCACAATCATTGTGTAATGTATGTACATAATTTATATGCATTACTAGTATCTATAATTAAATAAATTTAAAAAAAAAAAATTTGAACCAAGATAAATTAAGATCATAGATATTACATAAATGTAATTTATGGCCACATTTAACACTAATGAAAGTGCAATATGCAAGTGAAATCCATATACATTATAGGTACCTATATGTATATTACGTATAATAAAATATAGGTACTCTCGTATTGCATTTGTAAATCTATTCGATGATTCAAGTCGGAAAATTGTCATAAAATATACTACAATTTAGAACAAATAATGAATTAAGTTCCTATCTTCTCAAAAACCTTACTGATTTGATTCAAGATATATTTTTTAAATTAATATGTCATATTTAATGACATACCTAGTTAGTTTTTTAAAAGTTTAGACAAAGAATCTAATTATTTATAATCAAAATTCGAGTCTACAGTTGATTACATTAAATTAATGTAATGAATTATTAAATATCTAGGTAAGTCATTAGGATTTTAGACTGATTTAAAATTTATAGTTAAACCACAGAATAGATCCGTGCTTTCACTGATTAGGTAAGATGCTAAATAATGAGAAATGAATAAAAACAGACAAATGTACTTTACCTATTTAAGTAGGACGTAGGTATATGATTTATAGAACAAACAGTGATAAACTATATAATTAGGTTTTGCACACACACACCACACTATACTGCTAATTCAGTTATCAGATATATTAAACTGGCATAAATGACTGTATACTATATATATATATATATATATATATCGATATAAAAACTATATAATATGTATAAATAGGTAATCAAATACAATTATTGACGCATTGATTTCAGATTCTAAAAACACACGTCACATAATGTTTCCAGCTGCAATAATAATCGTGGCGTCTTGTACGTTAGCCATACTATTCCTGTACAATTATACAACGTCCACCTTTAAGTATTGGAAGAAAAAATCTGTAACATTCGCTACACCGGTACCGCTGTTTGGAAATATCAAAGATCATGTGACATTAAAAATGACCCAAGGCGAGTGTTTGCAGGTCATTTACAAGTAAGTATATTACATGAAAGTCCTTAATGCCTTAATAGCACAGGAGGTCCTTGGGAATTTTCCATATAACTTCCAACCGGAATTCTGATTGATGAGTCCATTAGAACTTCCTGGAAGTTCTAAAATGGAGATTTTTAGCTTGGAATTGGCATGACATTCCTAGACAGGGTCCCAGGGAGTGTCCCATTTCTTTCCAAACTGGAGTTCGTAGAAACTCTTTGAAAATCCTAGAATAGATAGTCCTAAAAATAATAGACACAAATACGTGGCTATAGCCAAAAAAATGTTTGGAGAGGCTCATTTTTTTAAATCCTTAGTATTAATTTTATATATATATATAATATTAATATTACATTATATATATTAATAAATATTAAGTACTTATTTAAAAAAATATATATATTGAAATTATATGAAAAACAATTTTTGGAGGATTTAGGATCCTTGCCTCCCTGGATACGTCTTTGTTTATAATAAAACTATTGAAATTTTACGAAAAATTCTATTAAATATTTAAATTAAATAGTTACGTCTTAAGTATTCTTATATAACTATAGTTTATTCATGGTTTAAATATACAGATTATTGCACTTCACCTTATTATGATTAAATTCAAAATGGTAGCGTAAGGGTACCTACTGTCTTTCGCATTCTGTACATACATGTCCCCCCACCACATTATAAATGTCATATTTTTTATACACAAATAATTAACATGTATTTGCATAACCATTTTTACAATTTGCATGCATTTAGTTTAGGAGTTATAATAATTTTTTAGTGAGGGGGCTGGAGACATATGTCTACAGCCCACCTCCGTAGGAAAAAAGCATTTTTTCATTTTTTCTTTATGCAAAAATTTAGCATATAATTAGCATGTATTTGCACGACAATCACTAAAATTAATTTGTCATTATTTTCTGCGCAACAGCCGTTTTTATAAAAATTGCACTGCCATTCTCTTATAATATATTTATTAATAATTATATGAATTATTCAATGATATATTATATACCTATCTATTTAATATATACACATATATTAGGTAGATATATTGTATTTTTAATGACCAAACTTAATAGTAAATATTATATAATATTATTAAATACTAATGGAAAATAGTGACATGCGAATTTATATAGGTACTATAATGGTAAAGAAAAATTACCGATATCCAATTTATTTCTGTTTTATTTTTGAAAGGGGGCTGGCAACCCGGGATAAATTAGAAAAATATAATTTTCCATAGTAAAACATAGAGTCGATTTTTTCTTGCAAATAAATGCTAATTACATGCTAAAGTTTGGTGTGAACGTACAATTCTCACCCTTCTCCCACTCGTATTTTCGATTTTCCATTTCTGAAAATTATGAAAATAATATTGTATTTAATTTTTGTAAAGTTAGGGGTGGTGTAAATATCCCTTTGGCACATTGAACTGATATATGAAATATAGATACTTCGATGACATTCTTAATTGAGTTTATAGAATAAGTTTGTGATGTACAATTATGGCGGTCGTGTTGCAGGGATTATCCTCATGAAAAATTCGTCGGGATGTACCAGCTACAAACGCCTACCCTGTTGCTCCGCGATCCAGAAATCATTCGGATGTTTTTGGTGAAGAGTTTCACGCATTTCACCGATAGAGGATTCTTATATGATGGGCACAGAGAACCACTGACCAATCACCTTGTCAATATGGAAGGTGACGCGTGGAAGATGCTTCGACAGAAACTAACGCCTACGTTCAGCTCCGGTAAAATAAAAAGTATGGTGGGACTACTACATAGCTGCGGTGTACAACTTCTTGAATACATGGAGGTACTTATTAGTTTAAAAAAAATAATATATATTTTTACTGGAAAAAATCACTATCACTATAGCATTATATATATATATATATATAGTATATATCATGATAATAATTATATTATAGCTATAGATAATTTAAAGAAATATTTAGTCGTAATATCACTTTTGAATATATTATTATAATAATATGAGGTTACATTTATAAAATATCTCATTACACCTATGATTGTTGAATCAATTGGTGATATTTTCCAAAAAGATTTTTGGAAACTGAAATTTGAAACTAATGTGAAGTCATGTAGCATGTAGTCTCCATACTCACAATGATAAAATATGCCTCGTATATAAATTGAAAACATTGTACACTTTAAAACAATGGTATACATTAGAATTATATATTATTTTGAGCAGAGCTACATTAACTTAGAATATTTTAATTTTTGAAATATTTTCATAAAAATAATTTATAATATAATCTCTAATAAATTATAAATTATATAAAAATAAATAAACTAGTATAAAAATTATATTTATAAAACTTAACACAATATTTACTAGCTTTTTTTTTTTTATTAACTTTCCATCTATAGTTTTGGAATACTTTTGTCCAAAATACTAAATAATCTGGCTTAAAAAAAAACTAAATTATTGTATACCAGTATACCTGTACATCATCTATTATTCGATACAAAACTAAACTAGGTACAATATAAAATACTAAAATAGTAATCATTCAAAATTTCAAACGTTCTGTTTTATACCAATACTTAAATTCATTGCATTTGACAGACAGCCATCGAGTCCGGGGAATCGGAATTCGAAATGCGTGACCTAACGGCCAAATTCACGACGGACGTAATTGGCACGTGTGCATTCGGTCTTGAATGTAATTCGCTAAAGAACACTCAATCCGAATTCAGACGGATGGGTTGTGCAGTGCTCAACTCGTCCGCGTCTTTAGCGATGGCAAGATTGATCCGAGTGTTCTTCCCGAAATTGTTCAAAGCGTTAAAACTGCGAACATTTCCATTTGAAGTTCAACAGTTCTTTATGGGCATCGTAAAGCAAACCATTGACTTCCGGAACACCAACCAAGTGCGTCGAAACGATTTTATACAGCTGTTGCTTGAGCTCAAAAACCACCAAAATAATAATAAGACCCCGGAAAACACGAATGACACCATTGAACTAACTGAAGAATTGATCGCTGCTCAGGTAAACTATATATTTCTGCAGGAAACTTGCAACCCGAGCAATATAAGGTCTAAACGAGGTATATAGGTTATATACCTACGGTGATTGTATGTAAAAGTGACACTTCGGTGACTTTATTCGGTTCACTTTGAGTGTCCGAGTATTTAATAAAATAATTTCAGTTCGGTCTCGTTACAAAATTAATTTGTACAGGTCGGTCCAAGTTGGTATTCAATCCGAAAAATCCTATTCGGTCCAGAATCGATCTTGAACTCTCAAATATATAATTTAAAATGCTTAAATATAAATTATTATTTACGATAGACTAAGATATTTTGATAATGTGCATAGTTTATGTTAGTGCAATTTATAAACAAGTTTGGAAAGTTCACTTTGTGAGCATGCTAAATTTCTTGTTTCTAAACATAGAAAGATAAAACAAAAAACAAATGCTAGCTAATAACATTATCTAGCGCGTTATCAGACCGTTTTTCAATTTATTGATTTTTAAAGATTAATAATATTTAAAAATTTTATTAAAAATCGTTCAGATAGGGTGCTAGATAATATTGTTACTTGTTAGCTATAATTTAATTTCGTACTTCTAACATGATTAAGTTAATAAATATGATAAAATAAGTATATTAAATGGACACACACAAATTATTATAATAGGCAATTTTTATACAATTTTAAGAAAAATTAAAATCCAACAATTTAAAATGATTTTAATACAAGAATATTTTAAAAGTAATTCAAAAATAGTCCGATATCAGTACCATTTTTTATTGTTAAAAGCTAGACAAAATTGTGGAACTTTGAAAAGTCAGATTTTAAATTTAAAAACAGATTTGAATTTATCGACCTGTCTTTTAGGGACAGATCAAGGCATTTCTCTTTAACAATAAAGACTAAAATAATGTGATCAATGATTATAAACACAGTTTTTTAATAATAAATAATATGACCAAAACAGAAAAAAAATTTAATCATGACGGTCGATCCTTAGTAAACAAATTGATAAATTCAAAACTTTTTTCAGAATTTAAATCTAATTTTTAAAGTCCTATAGTTTTTTCCAGGTTTTAGGTCCATTTTAATGTTAGTATTGTGGTCTTAAAAATAATATAACTGCTCTACATGAGTGAGAAATATATAAATATATATATATCCGACAACATATGCATTTCCTGCAAATTGTAAAAACAAAAATATGCATGCAATATGCGATAAAAACAAATTTTGATCGCATCACAAAATATGAATCAAAATCCATCACAGGAGCATATAAAAGCGAGGGAATATATAGGTTAAAAATAAATTCTTTGCAATTTATTTTCCATATTGATTTCTGTTCGTTCATTCTTAAGTAGACGTCTTCATTTTTAACTTTCTCTATCTGAGGAATTTTCAGTGTATTTCTTCGACGTCATATTTAAAATGCTTTTATCCTTTCCTTTCCACGTTAAGTATTGTCCATGTTTGATGTTTCTACTAATACATTTCTATAGCCTATACTCTATACAAAACTATTTAAAAGAGTCTGATCTTTAGACTAACGGTATTTTCCATAAGTAGGTTTTTCTTCTTGTAGAATACCGGTTTTACTTGTGCTAAAATTTAAAATATTTCCCAGCTTTGAAAAATGTGGAGAAAATATAGTTCCTATTTTTACTAGAGTATTTTAGTAAAGATTTTTAAAATTTGTTAAGATATATAATTTAATTTTATATTATTATATAAAAATCAATTTATATTTATATTATTTTATTTCCTGTTGTTATTTATATTGAACAATTTAGTGTTGAATATTAGGTATGTTAAGAGGACCGCGTCAACGCTTTTCAATAGGTAGTAAAAAAAAGTTTTCACAAAACTGTTAAGGTACGTTCTTAAAGTGATAAAAGACTTTCCAAAAAAAAATGTTTTCCAATTTTCTAATTTAAAAATATGTTATTTCAATTGAAGTTCTAAAAAATTAATTTGTCACTTTTTATAAGCCACGATGACTTTTTAGCAATTGATTGAATAGTCCTATGAAAATGTTTAAAACTGATTTAAATTATTAACAACTACTTTTAATCGACATTTTTGAATTTTTAATATTTTTTCTTATTTTTCCTTAAAATTGTTTTATAAAATTGGAAATGACTAAATATTTGTTAACCAAATATTAAAATATTGGATATAAAAATGTAAAAAGTAAAAAAATCTATTAAAAACTAATTTTTTAATCAATTCCAAATCCAAATCGGTCTATCGATAAATTTTAACATTTAGAAGAAATTCATAAAACGTCAACGATTATTTTCACGACACGAGTGTGCCTACCCGTACATTATCAGTGTCCATAATGCTAGTATAATATATGTTAATATACGGGTTGCAGGTAGCGGAGTTTATACACTCTAATAATAATAATTAATTAATTAATATTAATTACACACACACATTTACGATATTTTTATATTATTTTAAAATTTCCTACACACAAGTCCTTAACATTAGCCCACAGAAAACCATATCCGTGAACTTAGCGGTGAATATGTAACATATTTAAACGGGAACAATCCAACAAATTTGTTAGTCATTTTTTGGACATTGTTGGATCAATCTGCGATTTTGTTGAATTTTAGTTTTTTTAAGATTATATTAATATTTGCGCCGGCGGCGGATTTTTATAAAATCGTATTGAAAGTAATCCAACAAAATAGTTTTTGATTTATTGGACATTGTTGGAATGGTCTGAACATTTGTTAGAACCTGATTTTTTATGCATTTTTAAAATACGCTGCTAAGTTCACCTCCCAAAATCCCTATGAAACTGGTTCAAAATTATAGTTTTGGACTTGTTGGACATTATTTTCACCACTAAAGCTTTTTTTAGTTTTATGGTGCTAACTTTATAGCACATCATTTTGTCAGTGTTTTATAGTTTTGTTCTTCGAGTAGGTAGATGGATAATACAAGAGTTGGAATGTACCTAATAATTAATTACAATAATTTTTATGAACAGCTGAAAATTGTCGAAAAACGTCTAACAAGTTTAAAACTATAATTTTGAACCATTTTCAGAGGAATTTGGTGAGGTGTACCGCTGGCGTAAACTTAGCGGCGCATTATAAAAAATGCATAAAAAAATAATCCCGGGTCCAACAAATGTTAAGACCTGAGACCACTTCAATAATCTCCAACAAGTTTAAAACTATGTTGTTAGACCATTTTCAATATAATTTTATATAAAGGCGCCGGTGGTGTGAACTTAGGGTGCAATTATTAAAATAGTCATAAAAAAACTAATATTCAACAAAATCGCAGATTGATCCAAAAAATGACTAACAAATTTGTTGGATTGGGCCAATTAAATCTGTTACATGTGCACCGTAAAATTAATGGACATCAGAGAACCGCCTTAACACAAAAATTATTTTTTAAACCCGTTTTAACAATTTTGCGTAGACATATTTTTTAACAAATATCACGATTAAACAACAATAAAAATTGTACAACACGGGAATATTTTTAAATTACTTTCAAAATGTGTTTAAATATTCTTAAATTGTCAGATTTTTTTACATAAAAATTATACTGAAAATTGACTATACAGAACACCTTAAAAAACAAGTGTATAGCAATTATAATATCCTATCCTCTTAATTATTATTTGATTAACTTTTCACTTTTCAACTCATATATCATGATAACCGCGAATATCATTAAGTATCCATATTTCTGAAAGGGTTATCTATAAGTAGGCTTGAACTTTTTTTTTAAATTTAAACGGTTTGTTGGTTACCAAAATACATGTGTTATTTAGATAACCAATGGCCTTTGAGAACGACTAGGTAACACTTGAGACTGATTACCGTATCAAGAAATTTTTTTCCGCCTTGTCGGAATTGTTCATTTTTTAAAGCGTATTAAATTTCTATAGAAAAATATTATTATATAATATATAATATTTTAGTGTAAAATAACTTTTTGGACCTTTTGAGTTTTGACATGATACTGTTCCTAGCTAAAGCACCTTTTTAGTAACCAAGAATCATACTCAGAATAATTCTGGTGGCAGATAAATAAACATAGATTTTGAAGGTGTTCGTGTTCTTTTTGGCTGGCTTCGAAACCTCATCCACGACATTGAGTTTTTTCTTACATGAGATGGCCGTCAACCAAGACATCCAAAGTCAAGTATACGACGAAATCAACGAAACCGTGAATAAGTATGGGCTACCGTTGTCCTACGAAGCCATCTCATCGATGGTCTACTTAGATCAGTGTATCAAAGGCAAGTAGATGCACACCACTATTGTAAATCACATGCCGATCAAATAATTTATTATATTCTGTAATAAACATGCTCGCGAATTTCCATAATTGTGGCTTTCTGAATAAGTTTAAATAAACAATACATCTGGGGGTAAAATAATATTCTTTTAATTTAATTTAAATTATTAAAAACGAGAAGGTAAATTTTTCACAAGATAGAATTTAAATTAAATTAATATGTAGCTTTTTAAGAAAACTTAAAATTAATATAAAAATCTTTTTACAATCAGCTGACATTTATTAAAAAAAAATTGTTTAAAAACATAATCTGGTGAAAACACAGAAGACATCATAAGAAATTTAGAACAATTTTTAAAATTTAAATTTAACTAGCTTAACACCATTCATTTATGGAAATACGGAAACCATTTTAAGGAAATCTAGGTGTTGCGTCCTCTTAAGCGTAACTAAAAACTAAGAAACTATTTTTTATACGGTGTGTAGTGTGCAGTATTTTATAAATGGAGGGAAATAACAAAAGAATAAATAAATATAGTTTTTATCGTAACTGATTTTTTTAATTGGCTATTTAAAGATCAAAGGTTCAATAAATTATTAACAGTTTTACATCCTCTTATTTCCCAAACTCTAACATGCTCAAGTTTGCACCTTCACAATATATTAGGGGAGTCCAAGATAGACCTTGATAGCTACGACAAGCATAGTTACCAAATTATTGGATGGGTATGGCCAGCTTGCACCAGAGACCATACGCCATCAGCGAAAAAAATCTCGTTGGCTAGGTACCTCATTTTCCACCTGGAAGTCAAACACCGGACCTTGTATGCCGAAATACGCATTCAATATTCATTAAAAGGATTCTAAGCAAAGTTTCGATATAATGAAATAATAATATTATTTTTAAAAATTAGGTAACCATAACAATATTATTTATTATTTTTTATTTCCTCTACACTTATAAAATATTTCCATTATAAAAGGATTTTCTTTACATTTAAATAGTTAAACAAACTACCCGAAAAATCAAAAAATTACCTCTTAAAAGTATCAACTAGAATCAATTTACTATCAAACAAGTTTAAACTCTAAAACTCTTAATCTATCCCTCTGATCAAAATATTACTCGTAGAGAAAAAATTCTAAAATCACTAGATCCCTCGCTTCGTTCAGAATCTAAAAAACGTTTATATAAATTAAAGTTTATCGTATTAACATACATATATAATATATATTATAGGCTTATACATTTCACTTCGAAGCCCGAGAGGGGAGGTCGCCATATTGGAATATATAAATTGGAGGATCATGGTTCGTAAAATGTTGCACAGCACTGCTCTAGATACTACCTGCAGTTTGGTTATCATTTATAATGATAAAAAAAAAAATAGAAATTTAAAAATTTTATTTAATTTTTCAAAATTGAATCTTTTCACATAATTTTAAACCTACCAAATTTTAGATTAATTTTACTAATATATATTCAGAAAATATATTCATTACTATTCTTTGGGTTCTATATAGTTATCCACCTCTACAGTGTAGACAAAATTCTAACAATACCTACACCACTAATCAAATCATTGCATACCCTGATAATGTATTTTATGTATAATTACCTATGTATATATACGACGTATAAACTATAAGCATGAAGACTATAATAAGGAGACCAAATATATTTAAAAATGGTCACCCACTTCAATAAACGTCCCGAAAAGAGTCGTACGATTAAATTGCCACAAGCTGCGCTGCGGGCGCATTGGTTGCTACTTTAACCCGGATAGTATAGGAGTTAATTATGTTTTTATTGTATTATAAAAAAAAATTAGCAATATTTTTAATTCTAACTTGTTATATTTTTTGTAGGTTATAAAATTACACAAACATTGATATGCATTTATATACACTTTAATTATTATTATTTATTATTAATTTATTTAATTTTAAATGTTATCATTGAATTACCACATTTATTCTGGTTGTCACCATAAAATATCTACTATATTGTTAAAGAATTCATGCAAAAAAATATACGTTGTACGTTATTGTTGATTAAATTGTAAATAATTTTCCATCAAATGCAGTACATCTTATAGAAATTAATTTACCTATTTATTTAATTCTGCTAATTCCTCCGAATACAGTGCAAAATGCAATACTTGAAAGTTGAAATATGTACTTTATTTTTTGTACGAACCGGTCAACGCTTCCCGAATTGATTTAATAATTCAATGATAATATTTAAAATTAGATAAATCAATAATAAATCAATAATAAACAATAGTATGCCCAGAACTAATTTTAGAACGGATTAGGTACCGAGTTAGATTCAAAGAACATGAAATAGATTTTCTGATATTCTCATTATAGTGAATGAATATGATTTAAACTATCCACGGTAATTACCAATTGGCAGTTAGTAACATTGATATAAAGCCGACCTTTCCTTATTTCTGGCGATAGTTTGAATCTTTCGACCTTTTTTTTTTTTTTTTTTTTAATGGTTGTAAGGCGTTTGAGTATCTATTTCTATTGTTATTATTTTCATGTTTTTTGTAGTACAGTCCAGTATTATTTTATATTTAGATATTTAATAATATATCATTTGCGTATTATCCATTTATCTGAATAAATTAAACAATTGAAAGATCAAAGCGAATCAAGTCTTAAGAGAAAAGATAAGCTTAAAAAGACGTTCAAACTTTTCTAATTTTAATCTTTTAAAAATATTAGAAAATAGAACTGATATAGGTACTCAATTGATGAATCAAGCTGTAATAGGCAAACCATACACAACTCAAAAATAATACAGTACGTAATTGGCTTAAAAATTATGCAACTCCTAATCGTATTTGCTTCTTGTATTATTTAACATAAAAATATGCTTATGGTAAATTAAACTTGCTCTGTGTAGGTAGTTAAAATTCACAATACTTTATTATCAACTCTTGTCAAATTATCTGGAAATGAATAATTATTTTAAAAACTATAAACAAAAATGTACCCATATTTATTGATAAATGTATTTTAAAATATTCCCAATTGTGCGTTTTAGATGGAGATACACCACATACAAAATGTAGTTGGGCCCGGGCCTACTTGGCCCACCCCCTGGACACGCCACTGATAATAAATAATAATAATAATTAAAACGTACACATATGCATATTAATTTATGCGTAATTTTACAACCTACAAAAAACATAATAGGTTAGAATTAAAAATATTGCCTATTTTTTTTTTTTTCATAAAACTCAAAAAGCGTCATTAACTCCTATTCTACGCGTGTTAAAGTAGCAATCAATGCGCGCCCGAAGCTCAGCCTGTGGAAATTTAATCATGTGACTCTTTTCGGGACGTTTTTCTCTAAAACAGAGATTGGCCTAGTTCTCATTCTAGTCTTCTAGTTTTTCTTCTAGTTTTCTCATCTAGGACCTCGGAAAGCAGTTGGCAAAATTAAGTTCAGTTGGCAAATTTAAGTTCAGTCGGCAAATAGTAGAAAAAGCCAATGCTCCCCCCCCTTTTTTTTTTTGCTTATTCACGTTTATGAAGTATTTTAGAATTTTAAGTCGGCAAACTATAAATTATCAGGATTGTAGTCAGTAAGTAGTTGGAAAAATGGGAAAAAAGTTGATTACCTTTTTTTTTTTGTTTCTGCCTATTTTATGTTTTGAAAATAAGTATTATATAATTTTTTAGAGATAATGTTAACGTTCATAATATGTGATTTATTTCCATTTATTAATTTTTATTTTTCGGTCTCGCCTTCGCTACCACTGACGTGACATCTTCGTCCCTTAAAATACAGAAACGCTGAGAAAATATCCGCCGGTACAAGCGCTGGTTCGGGTGTGCACCAAAGAGTTCCAAGTGCCCGGCACGGACATAGATCTGGACATTGGCACGGCCGTACTGATACCCGTGTACGCCATACACCACGACCCGCAGTACTATCCGGAACCGGACGCGTTCGACCCGGACCGGTTCTCCAAAGGTGACAACGGAAGACCCGCCGGCGTTTACCTACCGTTCGGCGATGGTCCGCGCATATGCATAGGTACGTATACGCGTGAATCTAGGAAAAAAACGACACGGAAAAAATGGTCATGTAAAAAACGACATGGTAATAAACGACAAGGGTAAAAAACGACACGGAAATAAACGACATGGCAAAAAAAGTCGTTTATTACCCTTGTCGTTTATTACCGTGTCGTTTTTTACCGATTACCAATATAGATATAGCTTTCAAACACCTTATTTGGACAATTAGAAGTACGCTTATTTATCGTTCGCTTATTGGTCTGAATACATACATGAAAAAAATAACAGCTTTTTGCAAACACGTTCTTTTTAAGGGGTTATGCATAGGACATTTTTCCATCACTAAGGACCGGTGGTGGATTTGGGGAGGGACGCAGGGGGACGGAGCTACTCTTCATTTTTTTCATGTTTATAACAACGTAGCTCTTAATTTATTTACCAAGGAACGCTAGGAACGCAGTGTTTGTTTTAATTTTTATTTAACATTTTTAAAAATTATCATTTTTCTTTAAAAAAATCGTGAAATTACGAAAATGAATGTTTTTGTCCTTATCACATAATAAGTTTTAGATAAAAAGCATGATATAAAATGTTGAATAGTTGATCTTATTAAACCATATTGGTACCATATATGATATAGGTAATAAATAATCTTCATTATCCGTGAATGGCTAAAACCTAAAAGGATAGCGAAATCAATGCGACACCGATAAACTTTATTTCAATCTATATTTACAAGTTCCTCGATTATTCATTTAAAAAGAAAAGTGTTAAATTATTTTGAAAGAGGAATGCTTAAACTATAGCAACTATGCTATCTTGAAAATATGTAACCCAACAGTGATGTAAAAAAAACGTTTGGATTTTTCTACTCTATTCATATTGTATAATAATCTAAAATGTTTTTAAAAATGTCCCCTGATTAAAAATCTTTGGTTAGGGGTTGTGGGGCATGAAGTCCTCCACGGCTTACTTTTTCTCTAATATGTCCCGGAACGCTGATTTTCTAACTAAGCTCAGAGTCCGTCCTTATTTTTTTCCAATTCAACCACTGCTAAGGACACCACATAGTTGTGTGTAATAAAACAGCGGTATGGCAGAACGAAACAAATTCGAAAAATAGCTTTACTGTGTATTGTTGGAAAATATTTTGTTGTAACATATATCCTGGAAAAGTATTTTCGCGGACCCATATTTACCTGAAACCGTATTAGGTCGGAAAAATATTTCATTGAAAATTATTCAGTTGGAAAAATAAATCATCGGAATAGTATTTGTTCGAAAAAATATGTGTTTGGAAATTAAAACGTCGAAAAATATTTTTCTGGAATCATATTTTGTTGGAAAAATATATTGTCGGACTAGTAATTTCTCGGATTAATATCTTATGAATTCAATATATTCTATCAGAATGGGCTCAGACTGGCGGCAAAGTGTGTTGTACACTCCGGTATATAACATACTAAAAATCACTTTTTTGGGTAGTCTAAAACCGAATTCTGGATTGCTCATGACTCAAAGGGAAGTGGACCTAGCACTTTTTTTTGGCTACCCTTCTTTTGATTAAAACCCCAATCAATGCAACCTAACCTAACCAGCTTTCCTATATAGGAATTAATATGTTTAAAATAGATACCGATTTATTTTTAATATCCGTCAGAGGAAGCCTGCCGAGTTTGAGACCATTCGGTTAGGTAGAATGGAATTTTCAGAAAGATCCCTCAGAAGGGACTTTTGGAGTATCTTGCCGGGTGTACCTTATGAAAGACTATCTGAACCCAAGTTTATCCCAATAATATGGTGTTCCAATCATTAATAGTGCCGGAATTATAGCAAAATAAAAAAACTAAATAGGGGGAGATTTTTGATGTGTTGCACACTAGTGTACCCTCTACCTATTAGTGGTATTCGAAATGTTCTACGACTAAAACTAAATGCACTATAATAATTTTAAAAAATCATCACCTCCCTCTTCCAGATATACTGTACATGGATTAATATATTTAGAATAGGTACCGAATTATTTTTAATATCCACCAAAGGAAGCCTACCGAGTTCAAACTCATTCAATTATGTAAGATGGGATTTTCCAAAAGATCCATTAGAAGGGATTTTTGGCATGACTTTCCGGGTGTATCTCTTAAAGGATGCTGAACTAAAGTTCATCTCGTTCGAACGGTGTACCTATAACCAGCAACGCTGGAGTTATAGCAAATTATTTTTCCCCGAAAATATGTTTTCGACAAAATAAGTTTCCGATAAAATACGTTTCCAACAAAATATATTTCTGAAAAAATATGTTTTGGAAGAAATATGGTTCCAAAGAAATATGTTTCCGAAAAATACTGTTCCAGAAAAATATGTTTCAGAAGAAATATGTTTCCAACTTTATATGCGTCGCCTTTACGACTAACAAGAACTCGGAATTCGGATACTATTTTATTGGTTTTATTTTAAAAATATTAATAATTTTAAATTCATCAACAACTTTACCTTGGACTTCATTTTTAAAATTTAAAATAATTATTTAATAATTCAAAATTTAAAAAATTGCAAATTTTAATATTTTTAAATTAATTTTTCTCGTAAAAAAAATCCTGAAGTAGATTAATTGTTCCAAACGACGCAAAATAGACTTATTAATGATTTCAAAACAGAAATAAGAGCACTAAATAAAACCAAGTTTTTGTTCTAATGTAGGAGCTGAGTATAGATAAATTAACATGAAAAATATAATAAACTATCTCCAATGGCTTCATATATTTTGTAGAATCGTATCCATTGTGGTTATCGGCATTACTTTGTATTTTATTCACTTTCTTACACACAGGCACAAGTCATTAATATTAAATTCAATAATTTTATGTTAAATGTTCGCATTTCGCAGACAAAACTATGAGACTAATTGGGTTAGACGGATTTTAATTTTAAAAACAAGCTTTGATAACACAACATGTTTATTTTGGTTTAATTGAGGAAATTATCAATATTTGTTGTTTTGGTTGTGATATCAAAGAACAAAAAAAAATTATTTTTATTGTAATACAAACAATATTGTAATATTGAAAATTGACTCAATTAAACCAAACTAAACAAGTTAATGAAACGAAATCTGTTTTAAAAATTTAAATCCCGTCTTACCGAACTCTCGCAGTTTTTATTAATATATTTTATAGTCGTAGAATTATTCAATTATAATTTATAACACATACCTATTATAAAATGTGTTATGACGAAATTTCAGAGAACCTCATCGGAGTTCTAAAATTGTCTATAAAATAGATTATGAACTATTATAAAAACATTTATTTATTTTACATTTTAGAGGAATGTATTGGCTTTATAATGTTTTCTTATACAATGTATATTGTATAAATGTATTCGTTCTAGTTATTATTTTGAAAATGTTCTTGGTAGTTTTCTCTAGCGTAAAAAAACTACCAAAAATGAGCAAAATTCGTATAAATTGAAAAATCAAAATACCAGAAACTTGAAATGTATACCAAATATTTATTATGGTAAGTGATAAAAATTTTAAATTTTTTGACCACTCTTCGGTAATTTTTATAAACTTTGATTTGTTTTGTTGTGTGCTGTATCTATATACTTTTTTGAGTATAGAAGTTGAGTAGGATTTTACAAGTAAACGTTATTTTAATAGGAAATGTATTGTAGTTGGTATTTTAAAAAGGTCAATTTTCCATTTTCACAGCAGTTTTTTAAGCGTAAAAGAAAACGACCAATAATAACGAAAAATTATTGTGACTATTATAAATAGTCACAAGTGCTCATATATATTAAAATAACGAAAAATGTAATAATATATAACATTGCTACCTATCAAATTCAATACATCCACCAACTATAGTATAGTATTATGCGAAGTGCTCTTCCATCCCTACTGACCGGCTTTTTTAAATTGCAATATTATAACTTTTTTGTGGATAGATAATTAATATTTAAAAAAACAGACGACGTTATCTCCTAAATATTAGCGACCTATACACGAACGGTTTTTGAACAGTTTTGTCCTCTGACGGTCCAAAACCGTCATTTAGAACGCTGGTTAGTGGGTATAGACCGAAAGACCAGATACGTATATAGTATCAGAACCGTCATCAAAACCGTTGATGGGGGTAGCAGAGAAAAATATTGACGGTTTTTTATTTAGAAGCCCACAAACGGACGTTCCAGAACCGTCGAAAAATTATACACCGCGAGCCCATACATGACGTATACACATATCTATGCTTTTAGATGTTGGTTTATCACAGTCCACATTACAAACAAATCTTCGTCCGCTGTAAATTTACGTTTTAAAAATTTTCAGATTAATAAGCTAGGTATACCTACTATAAACTTACCACGGTATAATAATTAGTGTCTATACGATTAATTATTATATTCTTGGTATATTATTTTAATATTATTATATATTAATATAATTATTATAATATTATATTATTAATTATTGTATTATCATACAATATTTTAAGAAAATAAAAATGTATCATTCGTTCTAAACATCGTATAACGAGATTTATGGCAAGGCAAAAATTAAAGGTTCATATGTATTCTATTCTATTATACGTTATACATATAATAATTAATAACAATTACGATAGTTAGATACCGACTTGATCTAATGTTATTTTTACCATACCCAGTGGTCTTACCAATAAAAAAAAGTCGTCTACATCTTTATGGGCTACGTATAATTTTGGAGGGCTAAGTCCCCAAAGCCCCATTTAGTTGCGCTTATGACCATACCGTTTAGCGTATATGTTGTACAAAAACTACCTAAATATAATATAAAATAAAAAATAAATAGTAACGGGAAAAAAAAGAAAACGTTGAAAAATCTAGCGTGTATGTTCTGCAATATTACAACGAAAACTGTCATAGGTAAGTACATCCTTTCGAGATTTTAGTCTGTTCTAAAAGTCCACGCGCCGCGCCGGAACTGTTGAAAAGTTTTTACACCACTGACGAACGGTCTTGGCCTTTCACAGTATTGTAACCTCAAAACCATGAAGGCAGAAATTGTACGTTTGTGGACAAAGAAAGATCTGGACTGCGGCGGTCCAAAACTGTTGAAAAAACCGCTTGTGTATGGTCGCTGCCATTGTCGTTTTTCCTGTTTTTTTTTTTTTTTTTTTTTCGTCAGTTATTTAACCACAAAATAGTTTTTTATATCTTTTCGTATGCTGTACGTCCATGGAAAACGCATGTTTACCGTTAAAAATCATTGATGTGACATACTATCTATCTTCGGCCAGATATATATACATGTATATTATATAGATAAATATTATATATTTTGTTTTTTTTTTTTTTTTTTTTTTTTTTGTTTTGTTTAACAGGTATGCGCTTTGCAATGTTAGAAATGAAACTGGCATTGGCCCAATTCCTACAAAACTACTCTGTAACGTTGAGTGACAAATCCTGTGCGCGCATCGAGTTCGAACCCGCGTCGTTCTTGTCATGTCCGAAAGGCGGTATATGGTTAAATGTCAATAAGAGATGAATCGTGTAATTAAAATGTAAAATTAATAATATTATATTTTTGTACCTATATATTACTACGACTTGACTAAATTTATTGTCATTTATGATAAAATGTTGTATACCTACATGCCGTATAGTCGTCTCCGCATACAGTGGCGTAGCCAGGGGGGCCAGAGGGGCCATGGACCCTTCTCCCATGGGCCTTTTTTTTTATAGCAATTTTATATGATCTAATTTAGTATAAGGTCTTATTATTAACGTACTTAAAGCACGTTTTCACGATAAACCTAATTTTATGATTTATGTTTCTTATTATCTTATCAATAACCAAAACTTGTGTTTGTTAAATTCAGTAACCAAGTTGTATATTAGGTATATTAGGTATATTAGGTAATAATATATGATAAGCAAAATATATTGTACTATCTATGTGTATACATAGTCATAGATAGCCGTTCTAATATTCAAGTTCTAATTTATTGAACTATCAAATGTGTATAAATTATCAAATTAATATCTATATAAGTATAAATCTAAAGTAGCATAAGAGTTAAGCTTGGCGTTAGTTAACAATGTTAACATAAATAAAGATGAGTTAAACTATAACAATACAGAGAAAGACATTTTGTTGGAATTTTCTAAAAGATCTCCCAGAAGGATGCAAATGTTAGATTGGACACAATAAATAAAATATATTTTGCCTAGTTAATAAGTTTTTTTTTCAGTTTTTTATTTAAATATTAATACATTATATTTATTACATAATACAATTTATTTACTATAATTTATTAGTTATTAATTATTATGTTACCTAAGCATTAAGCATTCCAATAATTAGTAAATATTTTATTAATGCTAATATTACTTTATTAAATACAATGAAAAACAAAAATGTTATTTTAATTATGGTATTTATTGGCCCCCCCCCACCTTGCTTAAATCCTGGCTACGCCACTGTCTCCATACATGCTATATACATTATACATACTTACACCTATAGGCAAGTAAAAAAAAAAAAATACTGTCTTCGTAATAATGTATGGAAAATACGGTTTTTTTATTATCCACCTAAGTTCACAAAGACATCATAAGATTCCACAGCTAAAATTTTTCAATCGAGAAATACGATATATTATTATATTGTGCTATATTGCCTATACTATTATTAGTTCGTATGAATTGTTCATTTATATTTAAATTAGATCACCACTACATTAAACCGTGCATTAAGTTCATCATATTAAACGATAGTACTAACTATAATACTTCGTTATGATTACATCTATATCTAAATACTAGGTATATTATAATAAATTTTAACGTTATATTCATAATCCATTCTATGACAGTAATAAAATATCACTATATTTTCTATATTTGATTACATTTTGAGCCTATATGATTATCATTCCATTTCTGCAGGAGATTTCATAAATAGGTAATTTGTAAATTGTTATCATATATCAATGTATGATCACTATATGATATTATATATTTTACAATACATTCTGTAATCATTTAAAATAATAGGTTCAATGAAAATGTTTAAAAAATATATGTGTTATAATACACGTAGGTATAACGCACGTTTTTTTTTTATAATACCTATATATATATATATATTATATTAACATTAGCCGGACAAGACAAAGTTAGATTAAACAATTTATTTTTAATTAATTACATTACATTACGTTTTAGATTGTGAGCAAGGAATGTATGCTGTGCACGTTAAAAAAAAAAAAGAAACTATTCCCCCGCGCGCAGGTTTGAATTATACCCAAAATACGCGTATGACGATAATGAATAAATATATCGGATGCCCGGCGTAGCGTGGTTTCGAATTTGGCCAAATAACGGGGTGGAAACTGGTTGCTGTGGACTCGACAAGGCTCTTTCTTAACGTGCAACAAGTGTATAGTTAATGTTTTGCGACACAGATATAACATCCATATACTCAGTAAATTGGATTAGTTGATTAGTGTTTCGGGTATTAATAGAATATAATAAAAACACTGATTATAATGTTAACACGAAAAATGACAGAATATTATAATATTACTAAATATACACTAATACATATATTTTACACATATTACGCGTATGTCACCATACGTGCACTACGTGCTACAACTGGTGGTCGTGGAAATGTCTAGAGGTGTGTGTCCCTTATAGTAGAATGTTCGGGAACCTTAGTCCGCGTCGTATGCATTTTGTGTTGTCACGAGGATTCTCGATTATCACTGCACTATTAGGCCCGTAAGAGTTGATAGTTTTCCAAGTTTCCAAGTCATTTTCAATGTAAGAGAAAACTGTAAACATTTTGTCCGTCATAAAACTAGTAATATTATGTTTAAAGACCTAAACAATGCCTACACGAGGATAATCTTCGGTTTACCCCTTGCACTATAGATTATTAAATTATACCTACTAAATTACATTGAGCTCCGCTTAAAATCGTTTCATTGAAAGGAACAATTTATTGTTGTTTTCGAATTCGATATATATCTATTGACTATTCAATAAATTAATAATTTGTTTGAATTTTGAATCGTGTGATGATAATATGTCTGACTATTATGCACGGCTATAGATACTATGGTTGCGCGACGACCTATACCGAGCGTAAGATAATATGTGACCGGCAAATGTTCTTATCGAATTAGACAAAAACCTGGGGACTACTAGCGCTCCTAACTGTGTAGTTTATAATAATTTTAGAGCGGGAAAATAAAATCACGATTATAGATTTGTTAGATATATATAATATATGATTATTTTTAATACATTATTAACCCCTTATTTTATAGATATGTTTAAAGAAATCACATCTAAAAAAAGAAAAGTGAACCACACATTACTAATATTTATAAAAAAAATTACAATAAAATATGATGTTTTCTTAAATAATTTAAGTTATTATTATACATTTTCATATACTTATGCTGGTTGATCTGCCAATTAGCATACAATTGCAAAATTGTTTTTCTTAGAGAATATTTTAGTACCTATAATTTGATTTTAATTTTTAATTTTTTTTTTAGCATAGGTACCTATACTTCAAAAGTAAAATCTTCTATTTTTTGATTAAACTTAATTGTATTGCA